>CAAE01015019.1:3356386-3388748 GCA_000180735.1 Tetraodon nigroviridis
CCGACAGTCGCCACCCACCAAAACAAATACATAAATTCAATTTCTGAAAAGGTTACACTGCAATCTGTAGCCCGCATACGTTAAAATCAATGCTTTGCTACGGCTTTGTTAGCCTAATGTGAACGCGGAGCTATTGTTGCTCTTCGGGCTACTGTTTGGCTAAAACCTTGGATTAAAGTGTTGCTGAGAGGAGAACAACCCCGTGGTGATGGAGAAGGGAAGTATGGTCCAGACATTAGCCATTCGCCTAAAAAGTGGAGCAATATTCACCACAGCCCTGTAATTAGTAGCATATCCTCGGAGGCTAGGGTTAGCTATCGCCACTGAGTCGCCTCGACTTTATCTCTCACACACAATTTACTTCGAGCATAATGGGATGCAACTGTTGAAAACAAGACACCAAAGACATTTACCATGAAGAGTGGAGCTCGGTAAACTTTGTTTTTTCTTCGTTTCGCCGCCTCGTTGAAGCAGTACTCCGACCCAAGTTGTCCCTGGCAGAGAGAAAAAAAACGCAGCTCAACACCTTTTTCCAACTCTGCTCATTACGCACGGCTCGACGTCAACGTCCACATTGGATTCTTGATACAAGATCATCTACTTGCATCGACTTTACCGTAAATTCGCCGATAGTTACCTCGACCAAAACCCGACGACTACAAACGAACTGCTTTTATACTCGGTCTGGTTTGGTATTTCCCCATATTAGCACAACGCCTTTTTGGGTGGCTGTTGGCTGCGATGGCCTGTCCCGAAGTACCTCGTCTCATTTAGCTGGAACATAGGGGAGAATCCGGTGTGGATTTTCAAATTAAATCACGATTAAAAATACTCTCTGGTATTCGGAGAAATAATTGAAAAACTCATCTCAAATATTTCATTCATACGTCTAAGAAAAATATTTCAATGTAATAGTATGAAATGTCCTCACCCCAAGTAAACAGACACATATGTCTAAAATAATTGGTTTTTTTTTTTTAAGTGTGGAAGCTGTAGCTTTTCATTTCCTGTATTGTAGTCAACTTCACTTCGCCACAATGTCGTACGCTGATTGGTCAGGATTCCAGCCAGCTCTTGACGTTTCCAGGCGATAATACGTTCGAGAGCGCCCTCTAGTGCTGCTTTTGAAAGCCAGTTCAGCAAAAATGCACATTTTTCCTGATGTTTTTTTGCTTTAGAAACACCCAAACCGCTTCCATATTATCGCCAATGTAGTATATAAAAAAGTTTATTAATGTTACTTATTAATAACAATTTAATTACCTAATTTAAGTAATTTTTGAAACGTCATGCGCAGTAAAATGTCGAACGAGTGAAATTCCTCATGCTTCCTGTGGAGGGAGACATATTACATCTAGTCACTAAATCAGACGTTAAATCCAATACAATGATAAAGTAATTGATTGTATTTTTTTTTACAAAGAATCCAAAATGTTTTAATTACAGAGCAACAAATGGATATTCCTGGTGAGAGCTGAAAATACTGACTACAAACACAAAAACAAAGATTCTAGTCAGAAAAATACTAGCCATGGTAGGATAGGCCTCTTATAATGTTTATTTCATATATTATATCTAGCGTAAAGACCATTTTCCCCACACAAACAGAATAGTTTTAGGAAGTCTGTATCATGTTTTTGCATTAATGCGAGGAACTCAAGTGAACTGTCCTCTCCAGACCTGCAGAGTGGAAGCAATGTTTTATTTATTTCTTATCCATGCATCCGTGGAATGCTTTGGTCTCTGTGAAAGGGATACACGATAAAATCATCCTAGCGGGCCTGTGTTTATGCTGCTGTAAATCTGCAAATCTGTCCTCTGGGACCACCGTCCACAGGTACTTTTACAAACTGTTGAGAGAAGAATATTAAAGTGCATGTGGGAAAAGGGAAATATTGTGGCAACTGCTGTAATACTGGATAGGTTCCTAACTGTTTTAATTTTCTGATTCAACACCAGTGACTGAGCACCATATAACATTTAGGACAATGATTCAACCAAAAATATCATCCAGTTGTTGGATTTTTACCCAGATTACATCCAAACTTTGTATCATCGGTCTTTGCCGTGTGTGTTCGCTGGGTCAGGCTGGACAAATCACCACTAGAACTCACCTCCACAGAGGTGGCTCCAGGACAGAGGATAATCTATTGTTTTCAGTGGAACATGTTATGTATTTTTAATACTCTCTTTCTAAAAGACATCAAAACGGTCTGTCAGACTGCATCTATTTCAGACCATGAAACCTTCATCTGCCAGCAGCATTTTGCTGACATTCCTTTCTTGTGTATTCACATTTTTCTCAAAGGCAAATATTTAGTTTTAATTCCAAGCGATTTCTTTGCGATCTTAAACTTACTATTCATAGATTGACATCTTTTAAACCTCTGCTTCCTCTCCAGTCAGACTTTCCTAACTCCGGATGTGTGCAGACAAACTGAAGGTTGAAGCATTCTTTTATGAGCCTCAAACACTATTTAAAAACCAATGCAGACAAAGTGGAAAATACGTGCTCGGCTGCAGGGAAGCTTCCCAGAGCTGAGAAAGGTTTCCGTTGAAAGGAAAAAAAAAAAAACAACAACAGAAATTCAAACTGCATTTGTGGTCAGCCCCAATCCTGGTCAGTTGATGGATTTGGAAAGATTTCAGTGTTCTAAAAACAACAGCAGCAACAACAACAACAACAACAACAACAACAATAATAATAACAATAATAATAAATACTGTTTGAAACAGTTTTTAAGCAGGTTTGAATTAAAATGCTTTAAATGAGCTCAAGTAACCAACATCCTGCATCTTATAACAACCAAGGATCATTTATGCAGTAAATTTGCTTCATATTTAACCTTTAAGATTTTACAACATGACATATTCTCTCTAGTTATCTCATATTTTTTCCATTAGATTTCACTTGAATGCAACCATCTGTTGCATCTTTTGATGAGAAATTCTCGATTAGTTCCAAGACTATAAGCGTGCATATTTTAACATATAGATGTCTTTCTTGTTATTTTACCAGCACCAAGACATCCCGGATTGGTGAGGTTGCTGGAAATCTTGAATGACGTTCAGTAAAAAAAAAAAAGAAGCGGATCAGTCCATTTGTAAAGGTACCCTATGACAGGTCAACCAAGAGTCCTCCTCCTCCGCACAAATAAGAGATAAACATACAAAATGAACAGACACATTCGGGCATTGGGCTTGTTTTTTTAGTTCCAATATAACAGGAGGAGTGAAAATGTCAGCATGAGAGCCCCGGTGTGTGGAGCCATCGCTGACGTTGGTACAACCAAGCCGTGCCTGCGCCGCGAGGACGGGGAGGCGCACGGGGGTGTGCGCTTTTCCACCACCGAGGGGGAACCACACCGGGGAGGACGCAGCGAAACGCCTCTGAAACACCTGACAGTCCTGCTTTCATGTCCCACCAAGTGTCTGCGACATGTCTACCAAAGCGGAGCAGTGTGAGTACGCCCGTGCGCTCTTTCCGCCCTCTCCCCGCCGCGGAGCCGCGGTTTTCCTCCGTTTTTAGCCAAGAAGGCGCTGGAGGGGAGCTGTCCTTGGTGATGAAACCGCGGTTGCCATGGCAGGTTGCAACACGTCCTCTCTGCAGAGGATGGCTTGTTGGGGGGTGGGGGGGGCAACTCTGTGGTCTGTGCGTGTGTGTGCGTGTGTGTGCGTGTGTGCCGGCGCGTTTTGCGTTAGCTCTTGTTTTTTTTTTTTTTTTTCCCACAGACGTTGCGCTGAAAATCCGACCTTTTCGTGCGTTCCCGTGTCCGGTTGGCGCGGTTGCACGCGGGGTGGGGGTGTGCGAGAAGCCGGGGGTGCTGCTGGATTCAAGGTCGACCCGGGCTGGGTTGGCTTTACTGAGCAACATGGTGGCACAGAGATAGACCAGCAGTCTGGCCGTGGAACAGGTGACAACCAGCCTGGCAGCAGCCAGAGAACCATCCCTGGTTCCACTTCAGCAGATGTGATCAGTTATAGTCATGGAAACGGTTGCTCAACTGGACGCCTGGAGCTTCTGCTTTGTGTAAAAATACAGTACATTTTCAACAGTGTTTTTGTTTTTGTTTTTTTTTTAATAAGAAAGTTTTCAATTGTTATTAGCTGCAAAAAACTGTTAACAGATTAAAATAATCCATCCAGATGTTTACATCCCAGACGGGACGACGTGTTTTGCACCTCAGCCGGTGTCTTCCTGCTGCGCTGGCGTTTACCACACAGCCTCCAGCTGGTGTATTTGGGTTCCCTCATTTACAGGTCAGGGGTAGTTAAAGTACACAGGCGCCCATTCAGACTCAGGCTTCTCCTTTACCTCGGTAACCCGACAGTACCCCTCTGGCCCTCCTGCTAGTCCCACAAGCTCATTAGCGAAAGCTATCCGAAGAGCGTTTGGATTTCATAACTTCCCATGACATGCGGCCTCGTGTCTCCCGTCGGTCTGACTGAATGACTTTGTGTCCTCCATGACGGTCTGACTGGTGTTGATTTGTCTTGTTACTCTGCTCTTTATTTTGTCCAGTTGCCTCTAAGATTCGATACTTGCAAGAGTATCACAACCGTGTGCAACACAATATTTACCCTGTGCCCTCCGGAACAGACATTGCAAACACTCTGAAATACTTTTCCCAGACCCTGCTCAGGTAAGTACCTGCTCTGGAGCCATCAGGTGAAGTAACAGACTGTAGAATGTTTGCTCTTTAGTCTCCTTCATGACCAGAAACACCAGTTTGTTCTGACACACTCTGAAAAAACGACAACATTAGGTCACAGGGGAGCAGGAAAGAACGTGACGGACTGACAAACGCCCCGTCTGGTGGGTGTAGGTGGCTCAGTCTGTTGCTTCAGTGGGAAGACGCCTGTTGTGTCCTTTCCCAAGGGTCTGGTGGAGGGGGCAGCGCCTGCTTAGCAGTTGCAGGGTCAGTCTGCTCCCCAGGGTGCTGTGCAGGCCTGAGGAATCATGGCTAGTGCTTCCTCCTACAGCGCAGGTCAATGGAGCAGCCATTTTACTTCACAGCACATCAGCAGTTAAACCGGATAAACGCCTCTGCCATTAGGTTCAGACAGGCTTCGAAGAAAACTGCAGTGCCATTTTAACTTATTATCTTTTTTTAAAATAGTGGGATGACTGAAGGAGGAACTTGTGTGCCCCACTTTCATTATGAATATCATCAGCTTAGGGTGCGATCTATTTGCGATTGGCAGCTGGCCTCGATTCTACACCCATCGGGATTATTTCCCTGCCGACTGATGCTCAGTATTTCACGGATACCTCGTCCTCCGCCACAGCGGATACGTGTGCGGCTCAGAATCGGCAGCACGGCTGTGGGAATCAGCGCACACTCAAGCCGTGATGTTGTCCCTAAGAGCCGGTGTCCTTTCACCACGAGACTGGCCGTCTCTTTCTCACCTACCCAGAGTAAACAATGCCCCCCCCCCCCTGCCCGCCCTGTCTTTTGCAGGCTGCCCCCACCCCACCGTTAGGATTAACCGTACACCTGTGCCTTCCAAGCTCAGGGTGCCAGGAGAAAAGAGAGACAGAGGAGAGAGGGGAGGCAGCCATGTTAGAAAACAGATGAAAAAAGCAAGAAAAGGTGGAGTCATGCAAGGGTAGTACTGAGTGTAGCTTTGTTTATTTCCACCTCACACAGCTGAGCCTAGAGAGTGTGTCTAGAATGATCGCTTACATGCCTTCGGTGCAGGGTTTGAAAGTCAGTGTCTGTCATGTCTGTACCCGTGCATTTCTACATGTGTTTTACGTGTGGTTTATGTTTGTATTTTTCCACGTTTGTACGTTTGCACATACAGTCCGCGTGCGTCTTTTTTGCGTCTCTGTGTTCAACGTACGTGTACGGGTTTCTTGTTCATTGTTCAAAGTAATGATGTTGGCAGGGGAAAAGTCACACTCTGAGACACGGTCTGCTGTCGCCACCCTGTCCTGCACACCAGTGCAGCTCGGACAGCGACTAAAGTCTTCCAGGGTGTGACTTTGAGGGGATGTAGCCCAGAATGTTAGTTCTATATTGACAGTTAGTGTGTGTTTTGCAGCACTGTGCATCTAATGTTAGCCAGCTGAATGAAATCCCCTTTCTCACCTGCCAGGAATGTTGGAACTATCTGAGTGACCCTTTCAAATCAAATAGGCCTCCCCGACCTGGGCTCTCGTGATAAATCTCAATGATAGATCAGTTTAGCTCTGACTTAAAACTAAAAAGAGCAACGCTCTCTGGCCCTCTTCCTCTCTTCCTCAACCCGAGATGCTCCGCACTCAACCCGACTAGTTTTTTCCCCCCCTTTCTTTCTTCTCCCTCAAAATTGACTATGTCCACCACTTTCCCCCAGGGGACAGCAAACACAATTGTCCATCCTGCATTTAGTTCACACACCTAATGCTACCAGTCATCTCCCCCGTGACACGACCTATTTCTTTGTCATTATAGTTTCTCCTCTACTGTAGATTAGCTGTTACCTTTATTTTAGAAACCTGAATCCATATGCCTGTTGGATCTCATTACTTCTCCTGATGATACTGACGCAGTATCATAACGTATGCATACGGACATTATTTCTCTGGTGCAATAAACATGTGCTGTGACCTAGGAGCACTTGATCGACCCTCACACACATGTTTATTACTGGCTGAAGCATGTTTCAAAAGTGTCACCTCTGTATTTTCCCCAGACTAATTTAGTGTCACTCCCATCCTTGACAGCCCCAATAAAGACAAGGATTTTTTTTTTCTGTTTCTTTTTTAAAATTCACGGCTCATTGGCGTTGTTTTTGCATGGTAGCCTCTGACCTTTCTGATTGGACGTTGGCAGCCATTCGAGGGACAGTGGTTTTGCGCTGTGCCTTTGTGGAGAAGTATGGGGTTGCCACTGAAAACATGCCATTTTTTATATTTTTGCTCCTTGTCACCAGATACGCATGAGATGCAGTGATCATCGCAGTTTGTGCCCATGCTTTTTTGTTTTTCAAGTTTAAAAGCGGTCAAATGATGATGATGATGATGATGATGATGATGAGATTGAATCAAAAGTCACTCCGAACAGAAAGCAGGGAAAATTGCCTGTGCCTTTAGCACTTTAGCAGTCAAGTAGACACTGCATCCTATGTGGGGTTTATCTGGGTTTGTTTTTTTCTATTTACGCTGTCTCTGTAGTGCCATTTCAATGTAATGTGCTGTTTTTTTGTGTCTTTGTTGTCTCTTTTTTTCCCTTGTTCCCTTCCCCCACCCTCCCTCTCCTACCCTCCCGCCCCGGAGCAGCATTCTGTCCCGCACAGGCAGGAAGGAGAACCAGGAAGCTTCCAATTTGGCCGTGCCCATGACCATGTGTCTTTTTCCTGTGCCATTCCCACTCACCCCATCTCTAAGACCACAAGTCAGTTCCATCAACCCTACAGTTACTCGCTCCCTCCTTTACAGCGTTCTGCGTGATGCCCCGTCAGACCGCGGGGGGCAGGGGCAGCAGAGTCGGGACGCTCAGCTCTCAGAGTACCCCTCTCTGGACTATCAGGGCCTCTATGTGACCCTCGTGACCCTGCTTGACCTGGTGCCCCTGCTGCAGCACGGTCAGCATGGTGAGTCAAGGCCCAGTGCACTACTGTTTGTCATCATCATCTTCGAGTCGTCTGGCCTCTGCATGAAGCCACTGCTGCTTTTTTGGCCTCTTTTGTAAACTGGAGGAAAGACGTCCTGCTGAGGATCCTGAGGGATGCATGGGGTGATTGGGAGCACGCTGGATCCTGTCGACTTAATCGTTCATAAGCCATTGGACACGCCAGACATAGGCCTTCCTCTTCTGTGTATCACACTTGGCTGCATGTTTGTGGGAGAAATGTACTACTTATGTTTTCTTATGCAGATATAATAGTTAAATCCCAAGGAAATGTATTTTTTTTTCT
This sequence comes from Tetraodon nigroviridis, assembly GCA_000180735.1. Classification (NCBI taxonomy): domain Eukaryota; kingdom Metazoa; phylum Chordata; class Actinopteri; order Tetraodontiformes; family Tetraodontidae; genus Tetraodon; species Tetraodon nigroviridis. The sequence goes on from CAAE01015019.1 coordinate 3,364,292, forward strand.
CGGTACATGCCTTACTTCCATGCTGTTTTTCATGGGCTCAAGGCTGCGTCACAGTCAGTGCTTTTGTTGTTCATTAATATTTTACTTCTGGGGCAAGGAAAAAAAAAAAGAAAGCTCAGAAGCACGAAAGCGCAGCTACTTGACTTAAACGCTCGACTTCTCCTGAGGGCAAACTTCAGCAGCTTTAAACAAAACCTCAGAAACCTCCGTGAAACCTCATATTTCAGGGATTATTTATTTCGCTGTTATCCAGCTGTTAATCTGTGTAACTCTGACCGCTGCGGCTGCATACGGTATATGAGTACTGTATGTTATGGTAATTGAATGAGTGTCTGTATATCCCTCTCTTTGTCTTTTTTGCATTTTCTCTTTCTCACCAGATCTGGGACAGTCCATATTTTACACAACAACATGTCTCCTGCCCTTTCTCAGTGATGATATTCTCAGCACCTTGCCTTATACCATGATCTCCACTTTAGCTACGTTTCCTCCTTTTATGCACAAAGACATCATTGAGTACCTCAGCACCTCTTTCCTGCCCATGGCTATATGTGAGCACACACAAATCAAATCATTATACCCACATAGAACCTCCGAAAACTCCCCGTTTACTGTTATCACCGTTCACTTTTTGTGTCTGCAGTGGGTTCTACTCGGAGGGAAGGAGGAGTCCCCGCTTACATTAATCTATCTGCGTCCTCGATGCTCATGATCGCCATGCAGTACACCTCAAATCCAGTATATCACTGCCAGTTATTGGAGTGTCTAATGAAGCACAAACAAGAAGTGTGGAAGGTATGTCGTGTCATGTCGTAGTCCTACTAAACCAAGAAGGACTGATCATTCTAAGAACAAACCCGACAGCTGAGCTGACGGCCGTCTATCTGTGCCATGTGCAGGATCTCCTCTATGTCATATCCTATGGTCCATCCCAAGTCAAACCTCCGGCTGTGCAGATGCTCTTTCATTACTGGCCCAACCTGAAACCGCCAGGAGCCATCAGTGAATACAGGGGGCTGCAGTACACAGGTCAGCCTCTCTTTCTGCTGCTCCAGCTGCCCACCGATCGACTCAATGACTAACCTATTCATTATGGCTCTCTTTTATTCTCCCTTCCCCCTTACTTTTTTCAATATGCTGCATTAGCCTGGAACCCCATCCACTGTCAACATATTGAGTGTCACAATGCGATTAACAAACCTGCAGTCAAGGTAATTTTACCACAGAAAATGTAACAGATTCTTTTGAAACCAACCCTTCCTGGTAGATTAAATAAGTGGTAGATTAAATTAGCAGTAATCCATGCATTCCAAAAGCTGCCTCCAGCTTCACCTGTCCTTCCTCCGCCGTTTAGAGCTGATGCACAGAGAATAAACGGACACAGACTTTCAATTACCAGTCGAGGGAGGAAAGGGGGTACTGGGGGAGGGGGCCTAATTGGGAGCGATGACCCCAAACAGGCCTTGAGTGTAGGGTTGCAGTAAATTACAGAGCGCTGTCTGAAGACTGAGGCCACACTATTTTGAGCTTTAGCCGGGGGTGAAATGCAGGTTAGGAGAGAACAGAGTGGCATATGCAGGCAGTGATCCACACAGAATCGCGAGGGGGAAGGTACAGAATATGTGTCACATGACTTACTAGACAGGTTTTTTTCTTTAATATACAGGTTACAGGTGAGATTTTAGCCACGTAAATGATCATAGATAAAAACCAAGAGTATGTGTTTTACGATGCAGATGTGCATAGATCCTACGCTTTCTGTTGCCCTGGGAGACAAGCCACCTCCTCTCTATATATGTGAAGAGTGCAGCCAGAGGATTGGAGGGTATGTATTTGTTTCTCCTCTGCTTTTTTTCCAGTACAGTACGTTGCCATTCCAAGCATGCATCCTCTACTGCCTACCTCATTATAATGCACTTTAACCCAGGGGAAATATGTTGCCATGGTTACATAATTCTCTCATGCTGATAATGAGATCACGGACAGAAAACCACGCAGCCACTTGTTTCTCTTTTCTCCAGTGTGTGCTGCATTATAATTGCATGGTCCCGCTGTCTTGTCTGTTTTATCTAGCGTCATGTCACTGCTTTGTCACGCAGTGGAAAATAACATGCTTACAGCGTGCTGATATATGGATTAATAATTTAAGTGTGGTTTAAACGGTTTCAGGGACCATGCAGAATGGCTGGTGGATGTACTCTTACCACAAGGTGAGAAAACACAAAGTTCACACATACACTTCAAGATGTTTTGAAGCACAATAAGTTGCTGTCATCTTTTTTCTGCAAGTTGTTTATTGTTTTTTGCTTTTTTGCAGCAGAGATCTCCGCTATTTGTCAGAAGAAGGTGAGCTAGTTTTATTGTGCCATAAATAATACTCTTGCTGATTGTTATCTGTGTGTGATTCCTGGTAATTGGCTATGATGGAAGATAGGTGAACTCCATCCTTTTTTTTAGTTTTACAGTTTCTTTTTTTAAGGAAATTCTTTAAGCACCTCATCTAACACCTATTGTTGTATCCAATCTACCAACGGCACCACCTGAAAAATGTAGTTTGTCTGAGAATCGCCTTGCTCTGAATATGTTCCGACAAACAGACCGCACTTGTTATGAGGAAAACACCAGCAACATCAGGATAGTAGTTTCTGATTTGAAAGCGGGATGGCTGAAAAGAGAACACACCATCTGAGGACAGATATGTTAATTTGATAGGGAGCGCTGCATCTCTCTAATGGCACAAGATTAGAGGATGATCAGATTAGAATGGCTCTCCTTTGCCATGCTTTTTATTTTTAGCAACCCGAGAAGCCACTGGGACACATAAAGACTTTCCTGTCGCTGCAGACATTTTCACTTCTCATTAAGTGGAAGCATATAGGGTCACATTCAGTATCCGAGCAGCTGCTTGCTTTTCTAACTGAGTCATTGTGGACGGATTTGTTATCACTTTAACATATTTGTTCTTTCTTTTTGACGTTTTTCCTCCTAGAACCCAAATAAGCTGATCTCCCCACACTTTCTCCTCTTTCTTTGTAGAACTGTAGCTCCCATGTTCGGAGGGCTGTGGTCACCTGCTTCTCAGCTGGCTGCTGTGGGCGTCATGGCAACCGCCCGGTCCGCTACTGTAAGCGTTGCCATGCCAACCAACACAGTAGCGAGGTGGGGGCTGCGGCAGAGACCCATCTGTATCAGACTTCACCCCCTCCCATCAACACGCGAGAGTGTGGGGCAGAGGAGCTGGTGTGCACCGTGGAGGCTGTCATAAGGTGCAGCCGCAGTGTTTACACACACACACGCGCACGTCATCGTCTTGTTTACACACACGAGTAGCAACGCCACATTCACTATTCTTATTTGTCTCGTTCAGCCTCCTCAAGGAAGCAGAAATACATGCGGAGCAGCGTGAGTTTGAGCTCAACAGGCGCCGTCAGATGGGCCTGTCCACGTCCCACCACTCTCTGGACAACATCGAATTTGACAACAAGGAGGATGATCAGCACGACCAGCGGCTCCTCAGTCAGTTCGGCATCTGGTTCCTGGTGTGTAATCATGGGTTTTCCCCTAGTCTGTCAATAAGCAGGAGCTGGGAGATAAGGATGTGTGCAGAACATGGCCTGTTATCACTGAATCCGTTGCTCCCTGATTGATTGGTTTGTTGCTCCTGCAGGTGAGTCTGTGCACTCCCAACGAGAACACGCCAACAGAGATTCTGGCCCGGCTGGTCAGCATGGTCTTCCAGTGGTTTCACTCCACTGCCTACATGATGGACGACGAGGTCGGAAGTCTGGTAGAGAAGTTGAAGCCACAGTTTGTTACCAAATGGCTAAAAACGGTGTGTGAAGTACGATTTGATGTCATGGTGATGTGTCTGCTGCCCAAACCAGCTGAGTTTGCAAGGGTAAGGTTGAAAAATAATGCTTAAATAGTAGGGGATGCAGGCATCAGAGCTGATGATCCACACTGTTCCCCAGGTGGGTGGATACTGGGACAAGTCTTGTACCACGGTGACCCAACTGAAGGAGGGTCTGAACCGAATCCTGTGTCTGATACCTTATAACGTCATCAGTCAGCCACTGTGGGAGTGCTTTATGCCCGAATGGCTGGAAGCCATCCGCACTGAGGTGCCTGACCACCAGCTCAAAGAATTCCGAGAAGTACTCAGGTAAAGATCTGTATAAATATATAGAGACACTTTTTTCATCTGGGGTTTATATATATATCTTTTAATATATTTACTCACGCCATTACAACACTCTGCTGTACATTTGTCCTACAGTAAGATGTTTGATATCGAGCTGTGCCCTTTGCCCTTCTCCATGGAGGAAATGTTTGGATTCATCAGCTGCAGGTTTTCTGGGTATCCAGCATCTGTACAAGAGCAGGCGTTGCTCTGGCTGCATGTAAGCACATGGGCACAGACACAAACACATGGGCAGACACACACATAGGAACATCGCTTGTTCTCACACTCTCTCTGGCCTGTTAAGTTCCCATGGTTCTGTCTGCAGCGGGTGTTAATTGAACAGGTTGTTTCAGAATGTGACAAACTGGGGAGGAACCTTGCTGAAAATGGATCTGGGTCATAGACAGAGAGAGAGCGGGGGGCGGGGGGTAGTTTGGGCCCTTCTCCCATCTGTAGATACCTGGCAGCCCCTCACGCACCGGTCGACACAACCTGTGAACAAACACTTTATTACCATTGATGACGTAAGTTTAGGAAAGTGGAGTACAGTTTGTAACCAAGCAGAGTATTAATCAGTAATAAAATAAGTACACTGTATATAAGTTCCCTGTAAATGTGTGTGTGTGTGTGTGTGTGTGTTGTAAAATGGTCTTTATGTGTTTTTTATCCCTTGTCGACCCAGGTGTTGTCAGAACTGGATATTGTGGTGCCTCTTCAGCTATTGATTGGGATGTTCTCTGACGGCGTCAACTCACTGAAGGAACTGGCCAATCAGAGGAAGGCACGTGCCTCTGATCTGTCTGACAACACTGGTGCACGGAGGGTGAGCAAAAAGCTTCCACATTAAAAAAAAACAGTTCTTAATAACAATTAGAAAGAAACATTGCACACAAACCGGTGGATGCGTGTTTAGTACGAGAAGGTCAAGATTGCCGCTCATCTTGCTGCTTTTTTTTTACTTCTTTGTCATTCATTGGGTAGTTACTATGGTAACTACCAGTGTCTAAATATAGCTTCTTTAAAGGGCTTAATTTAACTTGACTGCAATGTAGCTCTGTCATGGAGAGATGTGGTCAGGCACGAGTTGGCAGTAACGGGAATATGAGACATTTTATTTCCTGTTATACAACGATGGCTCTCATTCCATAGGTGAGCGTCGTGTCTGATCCTGGACGCCGTGGGCAGCATAACGCCCTCAGCCCTTTCCCCAGCCCCTTCCGGAGCCCATTCCGCAGCCCTCTGCGGTGTAGCCCCTTTAAAAACCTGGGCCATGCCACTGGCAACTGCGCTCTCGATCTGGACTGTGAGGATGATGACATGAACCTCGGCTGCTTCATCCTCATGTTTGACCTCATCTTAAAGCAGGTGACCATTCCGTGAGCTAAAATAATACAACACTCATAACGTTCCCAGGCAGGATTATTCTTGGAATCACTAATCTAAATTTGGGACGATGTGTTTTCAAAAAAACATCTCAAAATCTGTCAACTGAAAGCTTATTTTAGCATATACGTCCCAGTTTCAACACAAGGTTTTTATTTTTGGCCACAGGTAGCAGACATTGAAATGCTCCGCGCTGCCTTGTCCTAATTTGGCCATCGTGTCTGCAGATGGAGCTCCAGGATGACGGCGTGATGCTGGGTCTAGACAGCAGCCTGGGGAAGGATATCGTTGGCATTATCAACAATGTATTCCAGGCTCCGTGGGGGGGCTCCCACACCTGCCAGAAAGACGAGAAAGCCCTGGAGTGCAGCCTGTGTCAGTCCAGCATCCTGTGTTTCCAGTTGGGATGTGAGCTTCTGGAGAGGTTGACCCCCCGGGAGGAGATCCGCCTGGTGGTGAGAAATGCTGGACCGTGGATGTTAAAGAGGACAGGTTCTATTGTTCCTTCCTGAGAATGAAGTCCACATCTTTTTAATACATTTGTCCTGAAATTACTTGTGACCTTTAGGTTTCAGTTTCAGTTTATGTCATTGGTAGAGACATTTGTTTGTTCCGCAGGAACCGACAGACAGTTTGGAGGACACGTTGCTCGCGTCCCAGCCAGATTTCTCCCTTGAGACTGAGAATGGAAATGGGGAATGTGACATTCCCAGTGATCTGCGCGCTGACAGCCCCATTAACCAGTCTCCACTTCATGCATGTGCGTATCCATTTTGTGCAGCGTTGCCAAGCAGTATTTTTTTCAGTCAAAATACTTTAATCATTCAAATCTTTAGGTGTTGGAAAAACAGCAACAAATATCTTTGGGAAAGATGCTACTTTGGTTTAGTAACAGATTATCTTCCTGGTTCCAGTTGTTCTTTTACATTTCCTGTCAGGAGAGCATTGATAATGATATTAAAGACAAATATACTAAAGACATCGTAGTGTCACAGTATCACGTTTGTTTGTGCTGTTTGTCAATTTCTCACCAGCCTGGAAAAATAAAAAGACAAAAGAATGGATTTAGCTTCAATTAACTAAAGCTGTAAATTAACTGCTTCAGCTATACCCACTTATGGGTGACTAGCACTGAGTTTTACCTGACATTTGCTTAATTAACCTTCAGCTACATCCATGGGGTCACTTGTGAAACTGACTTTCCTTCTTCTTCCTTCCAGCCATTAAAAATAACTCAGACATGAAGTTCTCCTACCAGCAGCTTCCCGTTTCTCTGAAATTAATCTACACAATTCTGCAGGTACTGACACACTCAGATCCGAATGAACAATATCTGTTGTTACATCACAAAATGTTTGTGTGAAGGAAATGTCGAAGTTTGAGGAGCCAGACATTTTGTTCAACATGATGAACTGTCTGAAGATCCTTTGTCTCCATGGGGAGTGCTTGTATCTTGCCCGCAAAGATCACCCACAGTTCCTGGCCTACATTCAGGAAAAGATGCTCATTCCGTGGTATGTGTCAGCCAGCAAAAATGCTCCGCAGTCTTTCAGCTTCACTTCAGTCATGTGTTTTTGTGTTCCAGTTTGTGGTCCATGTTAAAATCTGAGTTTTGTCAGCTGGCGTCTCTGGCCGTGCCTCAGCTTCTCCACGCGCTCTCACTGTCGCATGGGGCGGACATATTCTGGAACCTCATCAATTCAAATTTTAACAACAAAGACTGGAAAATACGCTTCGAAGCAGGTCAGAGACAGACTCAACTTTCACACCTGCGATCTCCTCTCAATCTGATACAGTCTAGGATGCAGTGTTAATCAGGGAAACGCAGTATTATAATGCAAAACATCACCACTGGATCTAATTACATCCTTCTATTGAGTTTTATCTGTAAATCATTAGGAAAAGAGAGGCAGCCTCGTTCTATAATGCAGTAGGCCACTGTCAGCCAACAACTTTAGCTATAATTGATACTAGGTAGGTCACACATCTCCAAAAAATTATCAAAGTCATTTCCTCGTATTGCGTTCAGCCGAAGAGCTGTATGACCTTGAGAGCAAGGTAGAGGACAGGTCATGCAACTCTAAATATAGGAGAGAAGAGAATAATTTACACATCACACATTAAGAAATAAAATTTAAAAAAATAGTTATATCAATAATTATAAGTAAATAATTGGAAAATAGGTTCATTTGTAATGATAACTTAAAGGCAAAAATAGTATTACCACAGTGACCTCTAGTGGTCAATTTTGGAGACATAGTTTACATATGGACACGCCATTATTTTACAACAAAACATTACATGAGTGTAATTTTATGCATTGTTTCCTGGAATATTGTGTCCACGTTTTAACTCTGGCTTTGAAAATTCCCAGTGGAGAAGGTTGCGGTGCTTTGTCGGTTCCTGGACATTGGCGCGGTAACCAAAAACCACTTGCTTAAGTACGCCCTGGCTCACGCCTTCTGCTGCTTCCTGGCCTCTGTGGAAGACGTGAACCCGGCAGTGGCCACCCGAGCCCGACTGCTGCTGGACACCATCAAGAGGCCGGCCCTGCAGGTGACCTCAGATTGCGTCTCATTGTTGACGTTCATGTGCAAGGACAGGATGCTCACTGTGTTTGTGTGTTATCCAGGGGTTGTGCCTTTGCCTGGATTTCCAGTTTGACACTGTTGTGAGGGATCGGCCCATCATACTTAGCAAACTGCTGCTGCTGCACTCCCTGAAGAAAGACGTCCCTGCGCTCAGCTGGGAGTTCTTTGTCAATCGTTTTGAAACTCTGTCTCTGGAGGCTCAGTTGCATCTGGACTGTAACAAGGAATTCCCATTCCCTACCAGTATGTCACCCATGTGTGCCTGTCGTTCTACACCCCCCGTACACCCTCGCGCTTCAGGTCTGCCATCTTTTATTGAACAGCCATAACAGCGGTGAGAACCAATGTGGCCAACCTCAGCGACGCGGCCATGTGGAAGATTCGCAGGGCCCGTTTCGCCAGGAATCGGCAGAAGAGTGTGCGTTCTCTCCGGGACAGCGTGAAGGGGGGGCCGCCAGAATCGAAACGAGCATTTTCCCTCCCCGAGTCACTAAGCAACCGGCTTCGTGAGTATCGGAGTTCTTCCCGAACCTGAATCGGAGTCTGTCACTTTGCCTGTGGTCCAACAGTGTTTGAAACCATCCTTTAATGAATGAGGCCTAAAAAAAACCTCACTGCGCTTTATTCAAAGCAAAATCAAATCACCTCTTTTTACAAATACAAATACTATTTGATCACAGTCTTTTATCATTTCCCTTCTGTTTCTCTCCTCCCTTGTTTGCTCCTGAACACCGTTTCATTTAACACACAGCCGAGTGACGCAGGATCCCACGTCCTGCGCTGTATAGGAGAATATCTGCCTTTCTGTAGCTGCTATCTGTGTGGGCTTCAAACATCATTTGATATTTTTGCAACTCATAGCGCTTTAATTTGTGAAGCCATATGGTGTGGCTGTTTTCATCGCTGTTGAAATGACAATGACAGTCAGACTCCTCTACAACTCCCTGTACCCTCTGCTGAATTGTGTTCTTCATATGTGATTTTTAGCTCTAAGGCTTACAAGGCAAGAGCACTCTGCTCCAACACTGGGAGATATGATAGAGAAATTCCTGCCAGGTAAATAACAACCAAAGTCTGAAACATTCAGTGTTTTCCTGAGGAACCTCTGCTAATAACGAGCTGGTCACCAGAGTCGGCTCTCAATTCCCCGTCTCTGTTAATTGCACGACCGCATCGGCGTTCATCTTGACTCCCCCTCTAGCTCCCCGCTCCGGCACCCTAACCTCTCGCCATCTTCTCCCCTATCTGCAGCACGTTTCCTCCTGCATTTTAACCCTGACGCTTCAGCCCCTCTTGTAGGCCAGACGCCGTCTCCTGAGGACGACACCGTCATCAGAGACCTGCTCCCTGAGGACGCCGGCATAGATCACCAGACAGTTCATCAGCTGATCATGGTGCTGATGAAATTTATGGCCAAAGACCAGAGCAGCGCCGAGGCTGATATCGGCAGCGCCAAAGCTTTCAACACGGTGAAGCGCCACCTGTATGTGCTGCTGGGTTACGATCAGCAGGAGGGCTGCTTCATGATCGCGCCTCAGAAGATGCGCACCTCCACCTGCTTCAACGCCTTCATTGCTGGCATCGCTCAGGTTACACACACTGGATGTCGCCACATTTGGAATCGTAGCGTCGCAAAAGTCCTCTTGATCTATTCTTTTGCTTCTTCCAGGTGATGGATTACAATATTGGTTTAGGGAAGCAGCTACTGCCCCTAGTGGTGCAAGTGTTGAAGTACTGCACTTGTCCTCAGCTGAGACACTATTTTCAGCAGCCGCCGCGGTGCTCGCTGTGGGCCCTGAGGCCCCACATAAGACAGATGTGGCTTAAAGCCCTGCTAGTTATCCTCTATAAGGTACTCCTTCACTTATCTGTGCCGGTGTTTACCTTTAGGTCACGTTTTCTCTGTATTAAATCAAGAGTAAATGTGGTTTTTTTATTCCTAAAAAGAAACAACCGGGGCTTATCGTGTTTTCTTTACACAACAGTACCCTTACAGAGACATGGATGGCAGTAAAGTGGTCCTCCATCTGATTCACATCACCATCAACACCCTGAACGCTCAGTACCACAGCTGCCGTCCCCACGCCACGGCAGGGCCCCTCTACAGCGACAACTCCAACATGAGTCGCTACAGCGAGAAGGAAAAAGGTTGGGCAAAATAAAGGAAAAATGCAACAATTGATGGTTGGATTCTGGAAGTAACCCTGGGTCCTTCCCCAATGGAACTGAAACTTGTCCTATAGTTTGAGTTCACAGTAGATGTCTGTTTGTTTTTTAATCTCAGAGGAAGATAGTGTGTTTGATGAGTCAGATGTCCACGACACACCGACCGGTGCTGCTAATAAGGAGTCGCAGACCTTCTTTGCTCGCCTAAAGCGGATCGGTGGCAGCAAGTCTGTGAAGTACCAGCCAGTAGAGCTGAATGCTCGGAAAAGTAAGGAACAGACAGTCTCGGGTCTCATCTTCATAGAGTAGCATTCAGCACATGGGTTTAATAGTTTCCCAGGAACCCAGAAATGAAATTCCAGGATCCTTTTGTTGAAATAACATCTAATTCTTCCATTGATCTTCAGGTGAAATTGAGCTGTCAGAGTATCGAGAAGCCAGCGCTCTTCAGGACAGCATCCTGCACTGTGTGAGGGAGGAGAGCACCAGGAAGAAGCGGTTGCAGGCCATGCACAAGCAGAAGTCTTTAGACATTTCCAACACCGATTCCATCCTATTTAATCTGGATGAACATCGACGAAAATCCTGCATCGATCGCTGCGACTTACAAGTGCCGCCCGTGGTCCTGCCGCCATCGTCATCCAGGTCCCAGAGCAGGCGTCGCGGCAAAGGCTCCTCCGATGGCTCCTCGGTTCGGGTGGAAGGCAGCGACGGCACGGTCCGACGAGGCTCCAGGGGGGGCCAGTCTGACATCTCCAAGCCCGTCATTCCAGAGGTCCGTCTCAGCTGCATGGAGACCTTTGAAGACAAGTTGGACCAGGGCTCACTGGCAGGATCAGCTCAAGAGAAAGAGGAGCAAGACCTCATCGACCTCTCTTCAGACTGCACCTCCATTCCAGAGAAGCACTCGTTGCTCTCCATGTCCGACAGCGACTCTCTGGTGTTTGAACCTCTGCCTCCTCTGCGGATCGTGGAGAGCGACGAGGAGTTTGACCTCAGCACCATCGTGGCCTCCAAGCTGAGCGAGAGCCCCAAGGTTTCTGCCTCATCTGCAAGCAGCAACACCTTGAGACTGTCTCCCGTTCTTCAGGTGAGCGTGGATGAAGGCTCCAACGGCCACAGGAACCTAGACCTTCAGGATGGAAAGGGAACCTCGGAGCCTGTGAAAAAGAGGCTGAATAGTGTGACTCCCTGTGGCTCCCTGGAACTCCCGGACCGACCAGAAAACGTCAGCCACGAAAGCCCAATGACGCTGAAGCAAAAGCGAGACCTGCTGAGGAAGACGCCACACGTTCCTTACACTTCTCTGGACGACGTGCCTGTGACCACAGAGGACGGAAGGACCGGAGTGGGAGCAGGGGCCAGCCCCTCCGGCCGCACCATATTCTTGGACATCCCAGAAGACAAAGCTGAGCCTCTCTCCTCACCAGAAAAAAGCAAAAACAGCAACAGCAACGACGAAGAGGAGGAGGACGGGGATGACGAAGAGGAAGATGACATGGGCGACGAAGGGGACAGTGAGACCAAGGCTGAAGATGGGAACGAGAACGATGAAACCGAGTTCAAAATCCAAATCGTTCCACGTCAGCGGAAGCAACGAAAGATAGCAGTCAGCGCTATCCAGAGGGAATACCTGGACATCACCTTCAACATGTTCGACAAACTGGGCGGTGAGCAGGCCTCAGAAGCAGGTAGGAACACCGCCCCCGCTTAGGATGAGCTGCAGGAGGTGCTAACATTGTGCTGACAACAACAAAGTGTTTTCCATTGTCTCCAGGCACCGATTAACTGGAGATGCACTCTGAAATTCAATTAGGAGATGTAAAAAAGTTGGATGGCATCGCTCCCAGATCACTTCACAGCCGGCTGACTTTGTTTGGCTGAAGCCAGCCGTGATTAGGTTGATCTGGAAGCATAAAAAAGCTACCTAACAGTAGTTTTTAAAGCTACACCATTTGCCATAAATGAAGGCTGATAGAGTTGGTGTGGCCAAATGTGTTTTTTATTGTTATTTGAGTTCCCCTGCATTCCTAAATGTCGCTTTATTGGAGCCGGTGGAGTAGAGCGTGAATACAAAGGGAACAAAACAACTGTTGCAGTATTAACTAATCCAGCAATACATTACACCAGATTTTATGTCCATTCATTACATTTTCATTCCAAAGTGTGCATAGAAATGCCCGTTACCCTGTGTGTTTGTTGTTGTCTCTTCCATTCATACAAAAAAAGCCCTTTAAAATCCTTTGACTTAAAAAGAAGAGGTGTCGACTGAAACAAAATGTTATGTTTTTAAAGAAATTTCTTGTTACCTGCCTCTGTAAATTTCTACTTCTGTCACTTCCTGGCGTTAAATGGCAGGTTTGATGCCAATGCACCACCCATGTTGCCTTGCAGATCATAAAGTTCTGTCTACATTGGAAAAACCACGTGAATCTGCCTCAGCTCCAACACTTGAAGCTGTTATGCCTGAAACAAGCCACCGCTCTTCAGTATCAAGTAGGATCCAAGTACCTGCTGGTCGTCTTTATAATAAATGTAAAAGCTGTGGTAACATTTTAGAAACCCAGACACAAGAAAATGATCAAGAAAGATTCTTTTTTGGTATAAATTTTAGTACTGGTAGTTTATAAAAAAAACAAAAAAAAAAACCACCCAACTTTTCTCATCAAGATGAAACAGAACCACAGTGTCCATCTTTTCCTTGTGTGTGTTTTCTACTTTCATGTAGTCATACATTCTGGTTAGCGCTGCTGAATTGCTGCTGGCAGCTGCATTAATCCAGGCGTTGCTGTGTGTGTCTGACCTTTAGCTCAGTACCGTCAGGTGAAGCGAGGCTCTCTGGGAGCTCTGACCATGAGCCAGCTCATGAAGAGGCAGCTGGAGCATCAGTCCAGCGCGCCTCACAACATCAGCACCTGGGAGACGGGTCAGTCTTCACAGAATTCTCCCTACAGATCTAAAGACAGGGACCGAGGCTTGACTTGTTCCTCCGCAGGCCTCACAAAGACCAGCCTGCTGTCTGCGCCGAGCACAGTTAGCATGTTTGTCCCTGCGCCTGAGGAGTTCATTGATGAGCAGCCCACCACCATGTCTGACAGGTGGACCGACCAATCCCCAGTTCCAGCAGGTCTCCAGTCAGCAACGTTTCACTGTCCTGCTCTCGTGTGACCATCCAGGTGTAGGGACTGCGCGGCTGTGCTGGAGGAATACGACGAGGAGACTCTCAGCCTGGCCGTGGTCGTTTTATCCATGTTCATCCACCTCAGCCCAGATTTAGCTGCTCCCATGCTTCTCGACATCATGCAGTCTGTGGGCAGGTATGACATCCATCTCCGTCCACACACACTTCACCGATAAATGAAGTTTCATAACTCACCCCTACAGCTCATGCATAACTTAGCATTAATCCGCTGCTTTAACTTCTTTCAGGTTGGCATCCAGCGCCAATTTTTCTGGTCAAGCTGAGAGGTATGAGACCCTAAAGCTGCCACGCCCACAACTTGAGAGAAGATATAGATGAGTTAATAAGCAAATGTGCGCTATCTCTCTTCCTGTTGCAGTATGTTGATCCCAGGGAACGTTGCAGGGGTAGCCAAGCAGTTCCTCCGCTGCATGTTTCACCAGCTGGCTCCCAATGGCATCTTGCCCCAACTCTTCCAGAGCAACATCAAAGGTTTGCCGATGCCAAAATACCGCAGCAGCGAGCTGCACAATGTTGTCCTTACACGTTAGCGTTTTCCTTTCCCAGATGGCAGTTTTCTGAGGACACTTGCATCTTCCCTGATCGATTTTAACGAGCTCAGCTCGGTCGCAGCCCTCAACATGCTCCTGGAGGTGGGTCCCTTCTCTGCCCCCTGCGGTGAGACATTCCGCCAGCAGGTGGCGCTCTCGTCAAAGTAAAAACGTGTAGCTCCAGCAAACAACTGCAGAAGCATCAGGAGAATCAGGGTCAGCAGATAAACCTGCCATCATAGCACCACAGTTTATTAGTGCAGATAAGATAAATAAAGGGAGGATACAGGCACCCGGTAATTTAAGAGATGGTCTAAGCCGCCACCGTGTGTGTTGTTAATCTCCTGTCACGGGCAAAGTGATTGAACCCGACCATTAAGTAAATGAAGGTATACTCGCTTCTGGATTTTTACCAGATAAGCCAGCTTGCCTTTGTCCCCGGTAGGGTTTGAACAACAAGAAGAGTCTGCCAGCAGGGGGACCGATGCTGCACTGCCTGGAGAACATCGCCTCCTTCATGGAGGCTCTCCCCATGGACTCCCCCAGCAACCTGTGGACCACCATCTGCAACCAGTTCCAGACCTTCCTCACAAAACTGCCCTCGGTGCTTCCTCTCAAGGTAGATATCGACTCTTCCACTCATTCGGTCATGGTCTGATATGGTTGAAATGTGATTATGGATCTGGGGAAAAGCATCTAGCGGCGCCCTTGTCCAGTTCAATTGAAGAGACACTTAAAATCGCAATTGATTCAACACTGATGCTTTTGACCTTGTAGACAAGATTTTTGTGCCCTACTGAATTTATCAGCATGTACAAACTTAATGCTTCAAGTCTGAAAATATGGCTACAAATCCTGCAGAGATGTTCAGAAGGGTTGCGTATGAAGCCTGCTAACCTCCAGGATTTTCTCATTAGTGCCAAATGGATTCCAGTTTGAGGATTATCATTTGTTTGCTGAAAATCCCAACTACAAATGCAACCCGGGTAAGCCCCGAGAGGTTTGTAAAATTCATGTCCAACGTTCTGGCCACTAATCTGTCGGCTCCTTCTCAATCATGCAGAGTCTTTTGGACCCTTTCTCCAAGCTGCTGAGCTTCGTCATCCAGTATGGGATGTTCAGCCTTTCCTACCTCATAGAACTGTGTGGACTGTGTTACAAAGCCTTCAACAAGGTACTCGCGAGTGTGTTTACGCGGCATCTCGGAGCGTATGAGGCTCAGGCTTTCATTTGCTGGAATAAAGGATGTGCTGACAGCCCGTCCATATGCAGCCTTTAAAGAGCGGAACCTTTTAAACCGTCCTGCAGCGTTGAAAACGCGGAGTTGCTCTCTGCAGGCCTCTGAGATCATTAGTCCTTTGGTGCTACACGTACTTCCCCAACTCTCCAGTCAGCCAGAAATGTGGCTACATGTCACAGATGATTAAGTAGGCAATCGGGGAGTATTGATTAACATGATTAGTTGGTGTGCGAGGGCTGAGGATGCACAGCGTGTTTCTCAGTGGCTGTGGCAGACGGGGATGGAGCCAGGGCCGTCTGCACAGTCGGGCCAGATGGATCCTCACTCCTTCACCACTGTCAGCGCCGCATGCTTTATATCTCCTGCAGTATCGATTTCCTACACTCTTTAATTCGTCGCCATATAACATCCACTTTCCGAAAGCCGGAGTCACAGTGAAAAATTGTCCTTGGAACGAGCGCCGTGCAGTTGTTTGGGGAGAGCTGAGGTTTCTGGCAAGTGCCGTGTGTGTGTGTGTGTGTGTGTGTTTTTCCTTCTTCACTTATCGTTGGAGGTCAGAGTCAGACTACAAAAGTTTGAATCACCAGGCAAAAGTTATTTTCAGGGCGATGCGTAATAGGTCCTGTAGTTTAAGGAAAGCCTATAATTTCCTATTCACCAGGCGGCTACGGTCCATTAGGCTTTAATTATGAGCACGCCACCGACAGGTACGGCCATTAACGAGGCGACTGGTGAGAAATGTCCGTGGCAGCGCTGCGTTCTGTAAAAGCAACGGCACACGCGCTCGTTTCTAACTTAAGCAGACATGACGGTGTAGAGAAAGAAGGAGGCAAAGTAGAAGCCAGACGATGACAGTGTGGTTTGTAAACAGGCAGCTGGGCTTTGTGTAGAGGGACGAACAAAGAGAGCAGCCTGTCCTCGGGGAGGGAGAAGGCAGCCTGACAGCCTCATCTGAGCTGCCTGGGACTCTGGGAGAAGGGATCTGGACTGGCCTAAATCTACTCCTCAGCTTCGCTATTCTCTGTCTATTCTCTGTCTCCTCGTCCCCCCTCCGCTGCCCGTCCTCCCCCCTTCCCCTATTCAGACAACAGAGTTTATGCTCTCCTCACAGCATGAGTAAGGCAGAGTGATAATAGAAGACGGCAGTCTCGCTGCATCAGGACGTTTACTCCACTTTGTCTTCCTTTCCTCCCACCATCCAGGAGAGAGATAAGTTCTACATGTCCCGCATTGTGGTGTTGGAGCTCCTGCAGGCTCTCAAGTTCAAGTCTCCACTGCCGGACACAAACTTGCTCCTGCTTGTCCAGGTAAACTTAAAAAAAAAAACCCCAAAACATTCCTTCAAACTGTTGGCAGCAAACTTGTTTATCCTGCTGAACACATTGTTAAAGCTTAGTGGCGTTTCTCAGTTTGTTTGTGCAGATATTGGCACACGCCTGGCGGAATCCACCATCATCCAGAAGCACATGATCTCAACATTGCCCAGGGGTAAGACTTTTAGCTGCCGCTTGTTTGGATTCTTATTAGATTTTCCCCGGAAAAACAGCGCAAACCAGAGCAGAGCGGCTGTGATTTGTCCTAATGGATAAACTGCTTTTGTTCCCAACAGTGCACAACAGCAGCCATGGAATGCATGAGGCAGTACACAAGTGAACTCCTGGACTTTGTCGCAGATATGCACACGCTAACCAAGCTAAAAGTGGGTATTTGGAGGCTTCTGTTTCAGAAAACTGTGCCTGACCTTTTCTCTGTCCTCCAGAGCCATATGAAGGCCTGCTGCCAGCCGCTCCACGAGGACACGTTCGGGGGGAACCTGAAGGTGGGTTTGGCACAAGTCGCTGCCATGGAGATCAGCAAGGGCAATCACCGTGACAACAAAGCCGTGGTCCGCTATCTCCCCTGGCTGTATCATCCACCATCTGCCATGCAACAGGGGTGAGAATCTGAAAGCCAATTTGCAGAGTTTATCGATGTTAGTCCAAATGCAGTGTAGAAACATAATGTTCTAGTGGGGCTACAACATTCCTGTTCCCCAGGGTGTTTACAAAACCAAGAACGTTGCATATTATAAAGATGTGAAAAAAGCAGCCTAGTAATAAATAAAAAGTGATTTTCAAGCTCTCTTCCTCCCTCCGCAGACCAAAAGAGTTCATCGAGTGTGTCTCCCACATCCGCCAGCTGTCATGGCTGCTCCTGGGCTCCCTGACACACTGTGCCCTGCACCAGGGCTCCACCTCCTGCATGCCCATCCCGCTAGATGCCGGCTCCCACATTGCAGATCATCTTATCGTCATCTTAATTGGTTTTCCAGAACAGTCAAAGGTCTGGCAGAGACAAGCCCCTCTGACTTGAGTCAACCCAGGTTTTGGTCATCTGATGTGTAATCTGGCCTTTTTCTCCCATTCTGGCCCCGGTCCCCAGACTTCGGTGCTGCACATGTGCTCCCTGTTCCACGCCTTTATGTTTGCCCAGCTGTGGACCATCTACTGCGAGCAGGCGGCTGCCGCACCGTCGCTGCTCAACCAGAATCAAACTGAGTTCTCCTCCGGTGCCATCCTCACCGGGCTGGAGTTCTGGAGTCGGGTTACGCCCAGCATCCTGCAGCTCATGGCCCACAACAAGGTGGTGAGTGCTTTGTCTGTTCCCCCTGGGATTGAACTCTTTACGCTAGGGCAGGCTAATGTAGGGACATAGTTAAATCTAAAGGCAAATGCATTCTTTTATCAGAGAGGTTCATCTTAATTTAAAAATTGGTACCACTGATGATGACGTTACGAAATGAACGTTTTGTTGTTTTTGCTCTAGATGGTAGAAATGGTCTGTCTTCATGTCATCAGCTTGATGGAAGCCCTGCAGGAGTGCAACTCAACCATTTTTGTCAAGGTTTGCTGTTATTATATTTCCACACACTTGATATATAATCACTCTAAGATGTTACCTAACATTATTTTTCTGTCTCATAGTTAATTCCCATGTGGCTACCCATGATTCAGTCAAACCTAAAAGTATGCTTTTTTGTTATTTTTAGCAATAAAGTAATAAAGTGTTTCATTTTTCCAACTAAGCTATTTTTTTGCTTCGTTTTTTTTCCCCTCAGCATCTGTCTGCGGGGCTGCAGTTGCGTCTCCAGGCCATCCAGAACCGGGTGAACCACCAGTGTCTGCAGGGCCAGTTATCTGCGCCTCCATTTGCTCTGCGAAAATGGCTGCAGTGCACCCAGTTCAAGATGGCTCAGGTGGAGATTCAGTCGTCTGAGGCCGCCTCCCAGTTCTACCCCATGTGACCGTGGTCACCTCTGGTTCAGTCTGGGTCCTCGCATACATGTGCGTCGTCTCAGACCGACTTCCAGCCGATAAAGGGACTATTCTCTACGTTCATGCCGTGGCACAAAGTTATTTTTAGCACGTTTTGTTAAATCCCTAAACATGTACAGTAAATCTATGCTATTGTAAAGGATGAGGCGTGATGATGATCATTACACTGACAGGCATGTGTGGGATGTGTGTTTTAGGTGCCTAACTGTTGTTTTTCGACAGTATGGAAGAGCCGGAGTTGGATCTTAGATATGTCCCCCCTTTGACATTCATATTCCTTCACTTTTTAATTTGCTTGGTCTCATGCCAGATAATAAAGTATGATATTTTCTAAACACTGAGACGTTCCGTCATTTCAGATAAATTGCCACCCCTTTAAAATTCTAATGTGGCATTTATCCTGCCCTTTCTGCGTCCCCACTGTACGGAAAATATCCACTTTGCCGTAATTCAGGCGACGGAGCGATAAGATCAACTCCTCTGGACGGTAAACCCAACCTCAGGTGGAAGGAAACAGCGCGACATGCATTACTCAGCCTCCGACAGAGATTGTTGTCAGACTGTCAGTCACGCTGCCTCTCGCCATCAGAGCCCAGATCCATCAGAGCCCCGATCTGGGTTGCAGCCGTGGCTTTGTAACTCGATAAGGTGGAGCCAGACACTGGAGGCAAACAAGACTATTTTGGTTGCCCCACCCTTGCACACAGCCCCCCCCCGCCCCCGCCCCCCTTGCTCACCATTACTTCTCCATTCCCCTCTTTCTTCGCCGGCAACAGGGAAACAGATTGGACCGCGCATCTACCACGAAAACACAATTACCTTTGGCCTAATGTGGTTTGCGGTGATTAAGCGTTACACAAAGCTCTTTTCTGAGAATAACAGATGACATGACAGCAGAGCTGGAGAGGCGGGCCGCACATCAGTCTTTGTTTTGATCTCCGCTGCTGGAAGGTTTCATTATCAAGCTGGAAGATGAATTGGATGTGATGGTGGAAACGCATCTGTCCGGGAGAAACGAGCTCCAAAAATTAGCCAAGTTCGTTTAGGTGGGTTTGACTGTTTTTTTTTTCTTTCTTTTAGCTGATTTTTGGACAAGAGGTGTGTAACAGATGAGTCAGTACGAGTCCCCACACACACACACACACACACAACCCCAGCAGAATCAGGCTGCCCCTTCTCATCAACCTCTAGCCTTGGCTCATCAAAGAGCTCCTCTCCTGCTGTTCGCCTCCGTGTGTGTGATTGTGAATTTCAGCGATGACGGATGCAGGGGTTTTTTTTCCCTGTGTGTGGGCTCCTGCAAGTGTGTTTTTAATCAAGTCCCCCTACGTCTGGGGTTGCATCTGTCAGCCTCTACTGTCGTGGTGATCGTTTGAACTCGCAGCCCTTTTGCCGAAGAGCCTCTCTCATTAGCAGCAGCTTATGTAATCAGTGTCCCACAGGTATCCAGCACTTTCCCCACCCCTGCCCGCCTGCCCGCCTGCCTGCTACCTACTGAAGGACCATATGGGAGCGCTGACCTGATGAGCAGGCAGCTGTAGGCGCTGTGGGTAATTACCTCTGACCAAAGGCCTCTCAGTCAGAGAGGGAGTGAGTGGGTCCTCAGAGCTGGTGAAGGTCAGCTTGGAAAGCACACAGACACATACGCTCATCCCCCAGGTGACATTTCTTGATTAAAGATCAGGCCCCAGCAAGCAAAAATAGACAGAAGCGTTCTGAGCACAACTTCTTCACGCTGGTGAACTACCTACCGAGAGCTTGGCAAAGCCTGTGGAGGCAGTGCCAAGCCCTGGTCCCACCGCCTAGTGCTGTCACATTGCTTTCATTACAGTCAGATCCTCGGTGCTCTTGCTGGACAATGCATGAATGTTTAAATTGCTCAGAGTGTCCATTGGCATTATCATCAAGCGGCACATCTAAAGCCGGGGAAGGCAGAGTACTCAGAGTACGGGCCCTCATTCACGGTGTAATTCATTGACATTCCTCTTCAGTGCACCTCTGCTTCGGCTTGTATAATACAGGTCTGCGCGCTCTGTTTTCCTCCACATCACTGCCTTCGCGTAGAATGCAAAAATAGAAACAGGAGCGGAACGCCGCCATCGAGCGCGCCGCGGCTCCTTTCGTCAGGGCAACTTTTGCCACATCCGAATCGATCGGGCCCGTTTGACCTACAGCTCTTCTCTTTTGCGTCATTAGGTCTCGAGCGGCCAAATCCGCTTCATTAAAGATGCGTCGTGTGAGACGGGCCGCGCCGGCGGCCACGGCTCTGGACGCGAACAGAAAAACACAAAGGAGGACGACTTGTGTGACCACTGCCGAACACCAGCCATTTGCACCTGTTTGAACACACACGTGAGCACCGCTCTGTTGTTATGTACAGGTTTATTTACAACTGAAGAACTCAGCAATGAAATTAACTTATGCACGTCTCTCTATCTGTTGGATATAATGCATAAATTGTGTATGTAGCATTGACTGTCATATATACATTAATGGCTTGCTCCATCAACATGACAACATTGATAACATAATTTTAAATGGTAGCACGTCGTTTAGGTTTTTTTTTTACCATGTATAAACATTTTTTTCTGTTACACTGTACATGAATTAACAGTCCAGAAGGCAGATATTTAAATATCGATATTTACATTCATGCATCAGTCATTTCTCTCATATGCGTACATGATGGGATATATTGTTAGCTAATAACCTGTGCATGTTTAGACGCAAGCATGTGTTTATTTCATTTTATTTGTTTATCGTCTTTTCTCCTGAATTTTGTTTAGCTGTTTAGCCAATATCTATACTTAACTGACAGCCATGGAGTAGTACAACCCACTCTCTCTGAGTGCCCTCATCTGCATGCACACTTAGACACGCACGCACACCCCCGCTCACTCACTCACACACACACACACACATACAAACACACACACACACATGCATGAGTGCACACACAGAATTAAAGTTGGGAAAAAAGAAAAACAGGGGGGAAGGAAAGCAGCGTTGAGTGATGCTCCAGTTCAGTTCAGTTTGTGTGTGTGTGTGTTTGCGTGCGTGCGTGCGTGTGTTTCCAGCAGGGATGTGCTGGATGCCTGTGACAGCACTTAGTCACACACTGCCTAGCTGAGGACATCCTCCTCCGTCCAACCTGATCTCTGGCTATTGGCTGAACCTCCCGTCCGTCACCAGCCACCAAGGTCAGCGTGGCTCATGTCCTGATTCTACAGCCACAGGCTTCTGCCCCTTCTTGACAGATGAAAAATGAAGATTGTCAAATCCACAAGATCAAAAGAAATAAATAAATAAAACTTAGACGAGAACAAAACATGGCTGACGGCGTCGGGGTGGCCCCCGAAGAGCAACGAGGTCTGGTCGTGTGACTGGCGACAACAGGTTTGAATGCTGTGGGACGTCACTGACACGATACCCAAAAGTGATGTCACACACAGACACACACGCGCGGGAGAAGCAAATCACTCATAAAGAGAGAACTGATAGCAAAACTCTTCCCAGATCAGGTTTTTCTTTCTTTTTTCTGCACCAGCCTTTGAACATGTTGACATAAGTGTTCAAGCAAACACACAGTCTATGAATAAAACACTTTAAAGAAAACACAGCCATCGGGACATTAGAGGAATTGGTGCAGATGTACATGATTTGCAAAGATGTTTGTAAATTACAGTGTTGTATTGAAAATTCCAGTAGAAAAATAAATTCAGGGGTAAACAAATAAATGGTGGGGGGGAAGGGGTCGTTGAAAGACTGAAGGGTGTAACGTCAAACCAAAGCCTCTGCGGTGGAGTCATCAGCGGTGATCTCCTCCTCCTCTGCTTCAAAGTGGACCTCTTGAAATTGCATAGTCAGATGAATCCTCAGAGCGACGTCGTGCCTCTCGCCAAGCATCTGTCTAAAAACAAAACAAAAAACAAAAAAAAAAAACAAAAAGAAAAGACGAGGGAACCATGGGGAACAAGTGGACTGGAATAAATAAAAAAGAAAGCGTTGCATTTGCTGTAAAAACTGCATGCACGGTGTTTATCGTGGTCGGTGTCCTGCGTGGACGGCGCTGTTGTCCGAGCTTCCTCGCAGATGTCAACAGTATGTGGAGGCCTGGATCTGCAGCGGACTGGCAGACGGTCCCTCTCCAGTCAGCGGCCAACCAGCCTGTCAGCATCACTCGCTGCTACCGAGGACGTAATGTTCTGCCCGCCTGTGGCGCCCCGCGGCTTTTCCTTCCGTCTTTTCGCAGCATCCCCTGAGCCGGACGCTGTCTTCAGTCAACATGGCAAGCTAGGCGAGCGGGTTTACCTGTGTCAGGAGCTTGAGCAAGCCTGGCTGCATTCTGGGTGCAAAGGGGTTTCTCAGACCGAGTGGCGGGTGGAGGGGAGGAAGGAAGCGTTGAGGGTGAGGCCGTAACCATGACGTCGCCTCCTCTGGGGGAACGGTCTATACCACAGTGTTGTGGGTGCCCATGGCTTTCTTGTTACGGATGCTCATGGCGTATTCCCTGCGACTCGTCCCGTTCTCCTCTTTCCGTAGTGGTTTCCTACGAACGGACATTTTCGCAGAGTGAAGACAAACGTCGCCGTGAAACAGACCGTTAACCTTTAGGGTGATTCGATTTGACAGGCCGATCGAGGTGGGCTCGGCAATCCTTTCTAATAAGCGCCGTGCTCAAAGGTCATTTTTGCCAGCAGCCGAGGAAAGACAGGTTGCAACATGGAGGCGATAAGGCAATTACCATCCCGGGCTGGTAGATGCGATCTTCTAAGTAATGAATATGTGTATGACTGTCAAAACAACTTGGCAACAACATCAATACACAGCCTGCCGTGTGGTCCCCGCCTCCAGCCCGGACACTGGTGGCTCTGTAGGACCCTGGCCCGGAACTGTCCACTGCAAAATAACGATGCACGATTCTCTCGCCGCCGCTTGCCTGCGAAGGCCATTATCATTCACTGCAGCCTTTTCATGCGCTCCTTGCTCGTTATTATATTTGTCCAGTGGACTGTGGCTTCTGCGCCGACCCCCTCAGCTGCTGTCCCCTGCTCGGGCTTATGTAAGAGGGGAGACAGATCTAAATACAGTGAGTACAGTCATTGTCCCGTCACAGCCTTCCCTGCCACGGAGGACCCTTGAGCGACATCTTAACCCCCCCACCCCATTGAAGCTCGCCTGGACGGGCCGACAAACAGTCCTTCCCAGTCCAGTCTGGTACTTGTTATTGTCGCCCTTTTGCATCTGGGCCCAGACGCAAGACTGGACCTCTGGCTACACCTCAGAGGATCTGACAATCAGCCCTCCATTACCCTGTGAGGTGCTTTAGCCACACCCCCACGCCACAGCCTTTTCAAATCTCAAATTATGGCAGCAGTGTTTTCCTGTTTACATGTGCACGTTAATGTCCTCATATGTGTGTTTCCCTGTGTTACAGCGATATGCAGATGTATTCCATGCACTGACACACACACACACACATCAGTGAGTCCTAAGATGACGATAATTCATTAAGGCAGCTTCTAAAAAAATAATAAGGACCTAACGAACAACTCTTCCTCACTTCACTCTGAATGTTTTATAGCGCAGTATTACTGTTATTGCTGTATTAGCTAATATTTATCGTTATTGAGACACAGAAAACAGCTATCTTGTTTTCTTCTAGCTTGCTGCTTTCTGACCTAAAACCTGAGCTGAATGGAAATGTGCCCTAGCTTAATGAAATCAATCCATTGGTGGCTTGTCCAAGCGCAGGTATGTACGCAGATGTTTGCTGTCTCTGTTTCTTCACACAAATCGCCTTCGCTTCCCTTCGCCGTCAGCTCCATTTGTCAGCTGGCTGTTCCGC
>CAAE01015019.1:3391221-3414842 GCA_000180735.1 Tetraodon nigroviridis
AAGTGCCCCCTGGCTGTACGGGGGGCTGGAGAATTGCCATAATGAATTCCTGAGCCAACCGCCTATTACTTCCGCTGCCTGACTTTGACTGTTTGTTGTTTAAAGAAAGAAGGCTGCTGAGAAAAGCTATAAGTACAGTTTGGATTTGATGCGACTCCGCCATTGCGTTAAGCTACACTGCTAAATTAATTTATTACACATAAAACCGGAGCGTACGTTCATCCGCGGTGCACGACCATCTGTGGGTGTGCTGCGTTTTTAAATGTATGTAAGTGCCAAAATGATGTATGTAAAGATGTAGTGTGTTTACGGATGAGTGCACGCGCGTATCCGCTGCGCGCCTTTCACGGCGCACGCGCTGTGTTTTGCGTGTGTGTGTGTGTGTTTGTTAAATGTCTGTGAAGATTACCGTGGATGTCAGAGTGCATGTGTGACACCGTGCTGCATGAGTGTCACACAGAGAACTGGGTCTGGCTTGTGCTGCAGGCGAAAGTCTCATGCAGCCTTTTGTCTAATCAGCCAATCGGGGGGACGTTCCCGCTGCAGCGGCGGCATCGTAGGATTCCTCCGCTGGAGTTTTGGCTTCACTTTTATCAGCCCGGCTGCTCTTGGGGGCCACTTTGGACACTTGTGCAAACTAAAACCAAGGTGCTGCTGCGGAGTCAGGTCACCGCGTCCATGCTAGTTCATTAATTTAGCGTGCTGGACGTTTCTGGGTGACTCGGTGTCCTGCATCTCCCTCGGTGACATTTACAGCCCAGTCTATTATTTAACCTCTGACCTTACTGCAACCCAGCAGGGTGGCAACAGGGTCAATGCAGCCACCTGAGTCACTCGTTGACCAAGACAGGAGAGAGAATTAACAATCCCGCAGGTCACATTACAGGATACATAAGTGGTCTGGCTGCCAAAGCTCCAGATTTACTGTCATGAACTCATCGTCTCGTCTGAGAAAACCACCCACCTCTTGATGGCCTTGTAGCAAATGATGATGGCTGAGAGGAGGAAGACGACTGAGGCGCAGCCCACCGTTCCGAGAACTATAAAGTCCATCTCCATCCACCAGGGCCGCACCAAAGGCACCATGGGCTCTGCCACTAGGGGGACAGAAGGAGGGGGGGGAATAAAAACATGCAAAAAATGAGCAGTGAAAGTGAAATCTTGTCCCGAGCGCAGTAACACATCTCTGTGAGCTCTGCGTATGTGGCGTCCTTGTCTGTTTTGTAGTTCCCATCAGCCATCAGCACGCCGGCAAGCCTGTCCATACCAATTAGCACTGCAGGGTCCACGTTCTCTCTTCACATTAGAACCACGGAGCGAGACCGCTCACCAGGAACGGTGAATAACACGATGAGCATCGGCAACTTCTCGTCTGCAACGCACAACTTCCCCCTGGCCTGTCTGCAGCGCTCCGTCCGTGTATCAATCACTTTAGTCGTGTGCATCTCTTGTTTATCTGGATGCTGGCTGGTTCCAGTTCAGCGCTCTGGAGGGAACGCTAGCGAGACTCACTCCCAGCTCGTGCGCGCACGTATATTTGTTCTGAATGAAAGGTAATACACCACAGCAACACCAACTCCACAGCGGAGTCGTGGACTTTTTTTCCCAGCCCAGCAACATTTGTAGGATAGCAAATGACGGCCGCGGCTCTCCAGCACGCCGTGTCATAAGTCACTGTAAATCTAAAATCTCCTCTCAGCCAAACTTCCATTTTAATCCCGCCTTTCGTCAACGAGCTGTAGGATTTAATTCAGGCGGCGGTAAGGAGCCACTTTGTTGTGATAAAGCGCACTCCTTTGAGGGACCATTTTTAGCTCGCCCTTCCCGTTGCCAATTCTTCACTCTTTTTTTTTCACTTTTAAAAGATAGATAAGGTCTCGTGTCCCAGTTTTTCCTGTAGTTATGCATATTCACAACATCATTACGGGACACAGTTTAAAGCAAATTTTCATGACTAACTGTTTTGCAATTTCTGCCACCGACTAAAGAATTATAAAGCTGATTCTGCACTTAGATTATATTTAGATATGTGCTAATTTAAAAAAAAAAAAGGGGGGGGATTGTTCAGGACGTCTCCCACACACTCCGGCATTCAATCTTCTAACTTATCTTCCAGTCAGATGGTCCTGGCAGCATTCATGCAGGAACAAAGCCTCACCGAGGGGGGTCTCAGCTCCGACCACAGGTGAGCGATAAGAGCTTCTTTCTAAACTGACCACAAGGGGGAAAAAACATCTCTGGAACTGATTGATTAAAACCTCCCCATTGCTTTTCTGTTGAGAGGTTAATGATTTAGCGCTCCTGCTCCCCTCCTGATATAAAGGGCAGCGCGTGAGGGATTCTGAAGAGTCCCAGTAATGGCTCCGAACGGCTGCATCATCAGCAGCGCCTGTCCCATATTTCAGAGTACTGCTCGTTACGCTGCCTGCAGCTGCCTACAAATCCCAGCCAGTTTTAGTGAGCGGGCGGGCTGGTGAGTGATGCTCGCCTGTTTACCAGCAAGGGTGCGTGCGGGAGAGAAAAAGGCCGCACAACAGGCGCTTTATCTGTTATAGTTCCGCTAACACACACACACACACACACACGTGCGGTTAGTGCCGATGGCTCGACTTCAAAACAAGGCTGGAACTACCCGTTTGGTTCATTAGCCCCTGTTCTTTAACAAATGGAAGCTAATTTAATTAACTCATCTGCGTTTTAATCAGGGTTCCTCGGGGGAAACCGACCACTGAAGCACCGAGCTTGGCAGCCTAGCAGGCATGGATATCACAGGCAGCTGGGTACTCCCCAAGGTCAGACCCGGCATAAATTAGCCTTGTGTTCAGCTGTCAACATCCTGCTGGCTCAATCACACACGCCGAGGCTCACATGTGTGCCGGCGCTCATGCACGGGCACTCCCAGAGCGGTCCGGGGAGGGAATGATGTTATCTTTTTCTTTGGGGCGTGCAAGGAAATATGTCAGTCTATGAGTGTTGCTAGCTGCCTCGAAGTATCAGGATGAGGGGTGGATGCGGGCCCAGGGGCGAGATGGGCAGACTCGGGGTGAGACGTGTGTGATGCCGGGCTGGAACACTTACCTGTGGTGCTCAGGAGCCGCGGGGGAGGCGGCGGAGGCGGCGGAGGAGGAAGGGGAGGGTACCTTCGACAGTGGCACGCCAGCTGGCACTGTTCGCTAACTTTCTCCGCCACGGCCCGTGAGCATGACCTCTGGAGTTCTCCCTTATGGTGAGCGAGATAAAGAGAGAGAGAGAGAGAGAAAGAGAGAGAGAGATGGAGATGACTGAGGCTCCCTCCTTCAGAGCATTACTCAGAAGTACCATCAGCACAGGGCTGTGCAGCGTGCACGAGATGCTTCCAGCACTCAGCAGCCTCTTGGATGGCAACACAGTGGAATATCCTCTCAGCTCTCTTTTCATATCACCGCTCTGGTTTTGTTGTCACTGGCGCCTGTGTGTGTGCATGTGTGTGTGTGTGTGTGTGTGTGTGTGTGTGTGTGTGTGTGTGTGTGTGTGTGTGTGTGTGCAGTACATGGAGAATAGTATCACGTCTGTGGCTGCTGCTTGTTCCCCTGTAAGAAACCACCCACCAACGGAGTGGGCAGCAGGCTGCCCCGAGGAGTGTGTGTGTGTGTGTGCCTGCATGTGTGTGTGTGTGCGCGTGCATGTGTGTGTGTGTGTGTGTGTGTGTGTGTGTGTGTGTAGGTGGATGGACTTGAAAACTCAAGCGGCTCACATTACACATGAACCCTGGCAACACTGTGTGTGTTTGTGCGTATGTGTGTGTGTGTGTGTGTGTGAGAGAGAGAGAGAGAGAACAGCTCACCACTATCTGTAGGCAGCAGCGCGGGGCAGGGGTTAGACTACTCATCACTAACATATGCCTGCTGCAGGGATCCTGGTGGGATCACTGAATAATAACATGAAACACAGCTACAGTCGCCACTACTAGAGAGCAGTGCGTGTGCATGCGTGTGCATGCGTGTGCGGAGTTCTATGGGCGCCCATCAGTCCCAAACACAGGTGTAACCTCGTGTAAACACACATGAAATATTAAGTGCAGCTGCTGCAGCCTCTGACATAAGCAGGCTGGAAAACGCATTTAGCTCCGCAGCGCTTATCTGGGCTCCATCACCCACAGCGCGAGCCTGCAAGTCCTCACGCGTGCACTGACAGGCGCGCCTGACGCGCGGGGCTTACCTGACAAGAGAGCAAAAACAAGGAGAGAAGGCAGTGACCGAAGAAAAAAGGCCAAAAACTTAGCGTGAATGGAAGCGGATCCCGGACCAACATTCCTCCTGCGCGGGTCTCGCAGACACGAGGCGGCGGTTCCAACCAGGGGAGGCGGTGCACACAGACCTGGGCCGTCTGGGGGATTACCATCCAACCTGTCCGGCTGCGCGGCGCTATCCGTGACCAGCGTCTCCAGGAATAGTTTATGCCACAATCATTTTCCTCTTGAATTCCCCTCGTGGGTCGCATAGGACAGGCGCTGGCGGTGGGATGGGGAGCCGATCTCGACAATTCACATCTCCCAAGAAGTTTATTTTGCTCTGAAAGGGACTCAAATCGCGTCGCTGCTCCGCGCAATGCGAGGGCGGTGGACGGCCCGTGGCTCACACCTCTCCGCGGCTGCAAGCATGAGTGCGGACGGGCCACTCAGGCCATCCAAGTTGCGCGCAAAAGCGAGAAGCTCCTCGGAGATGTCGTGCGGCAGGATTCCTCACGGCACCATCACGCATCCCCGCAACTTATCTAGGCTGAATGCTGCCGGGGCGAGTCCGCGGGGCAGAAGCGAGGGTTCACCGGATGCATCCCCCCCCCTGGGCCAGAACGCGGCGGGCCGGTTCGCGCAGGAGCATCACCGTGCGGCGCTCGCGTCGGCTGCGGTCCTGACAGCGTGTGCTCGGACCAATTCACCCTCCGCTCCCTTAAATGTCCCAAGCCTCAACCCTCCCTCCTCCCCCAGCCCACCCCCCCGCACGAAAACGCGAAGGGGATGTGTTTGCACGGGCGTGGGTGCGAGGCAGCAACGACGTCTTCGTTGTTCATTCTCCTAAGTATTTATGTTTACACACATACGCGCATATACATTCATAGTACTCTAGGCAGAAAGTAAACCCACGAGACGAGGAGGCGAGGCCGGTGGGATGACGCGTGGACCGAATTAAAGTCAACTGGAGAGAGAGAGAGAGAGAGAGCGAGGGAGAGAGAGAGAGAGAGAGGGAGGGAGAGAGAGGAGGGCGCACAACGCTTGGAGACTGGAAACATTCTTATAACCATGTTTGGTGTGTGTGTATGTGTGTGTTGGTTCCTAACTCTGCGTTCTACTAGCAAAGTGAGGACATTTTTGGGACGTGAGGACACTTTGGCTGGTCTGCAAACCTAGAAAGGCCTGTTTGAGGGTGAAGACGTGGTTTGAAAGTGGGAGTTGGGTTTAAACCGGGCTTAGGGTCAGGGGGTTGGATGTGATGGATGTGACGGTTGGGCTCACGGGCCTGGTAATATTTTATCTCTATAAACGTTCTCCCAAAATAGAAGTACGAGGATGTGTGTGTGTGTGTGTGTGTGTGTGTGTTGATGTTCAGAACGGCGCTGAAATGTGATTATGTGGTTTATGGCACAGAGGAAGGTGGGTACACACACACCTTTGCCAGCTGAGGCCGGCCCTGGGCCAAGGTGCAGGAGGAGGATGGGCCCCGGTGGGCAGGTTCCTATCCACAGGCTTGCGTCGTGGTGTCGGCGGTCTCTGCTAAGCAGCACAGTTACAGAATTAGCCCGCAGCCTGCGGCGACGCCACGGTGCTCAGGATCCAACGTGACAGTCACAGTTGATTGGAATTTAGCTGAAAGAGTCACCGGGCAGAGGGAAGGAGCCTCCTCCACACGCACCAGAGGCATGACTGATGCTCCGTCTATTTGAAACGATTCTTCCTCATTTGTTCAGCTTGCGTCATCCTAAAGCTCCTCTATCCTCCACGTGGGCTACTGGGCTGATTGCTTCTGCTGCTATCATCAAGTGCAAATTGTCCTGCAGCATTTTTGGGGCGTTCTTGCCGTTCTTCCACCCTCTGTCAGCGGTCGTGAAAATGGAATTAAATTTCCTCTTTGCAGAAACAACATGGCAAAATCCATACAAACTAATATTCCCAAACCCTGTCGTTTAAAAAGTGAAAATGGAGCTTAAACGTCACCAGTGGCAATTTTGGATTAAGATCTGTGAATTTTGAGCAGCAGTCCTTTGTTGGGGCTGATCACATCTCTCTCCTATCAGGACCAGAAGCTCTTCAGAGGCGGTATAATGGTGGGAGCTCATCCACAAGAGCTGTGGATGATTTGCAGAGTAGGGGGAGGAAAAAAAGGAAAGTCTACAGCTGCCGTTAAACTGCATTTGCATGTGCAATGCAGCAATTTCAGAAGAGTTTCTGAAGTGCACAACAAGCTTTGGCATATAATGTGCCTGCTGCTCCATCCTCTCCCGGTCTGCCCAGTATTGATTATCTGACAAGAAAAAAGCACTACATCCTCCTGGTTCCTTCCTGCTGCCTCGATCCACCACAACACAGATCTCATCCCCTTTAAAGGCCGATAAGAAAACCTCTTAATAAGATTACTGTGGTCTTCTGCTGTTATTATTTGTGCCAAGATACTTGATCAGCACAACCGCAAAGAAAAAGTGATCCAACATATCACATCGGACATTTTGAAAGTGTGTGTCCTTTAGGGAATATTTATGTTTAAGGAGCATTAAGTAGCTGTGTTTATTCCCGTTTCTACTTAATTGCGCCAGTCGTGTGCAAGAGCGGAGGAAGAGCGCCATCTAGTGGGAAGTCTGGGAACACTGGGAACGGTGGCGCTCCGGTTTTTAGATGGACGTTTAAACCCGAGGGGGCCACTAAATACGACCTGAGAATAGAATTCAACGTTTTGTTAAAAAAAAGTGCTTGAATTTACCGTTTTTTCTGTAAACTGCCACCAATATTTGTCATATACATTAGAAATTAAAACTAGAAAAGCAAAAAAAAGCACAAA
This sequence comes from Tetraodon nigroviridis, assembly GCA_000180735.1. NCBI lineage: Eukaryota > Metazoa > Chordata > Actinopteri > Tetraodontiformes > Tetraodontidae > Tetraodon > Tetraodon nigroviridis. Next base: position 3,398,250 of record CAAE01015019.1, read on the forward strand.
AACCACAGAAATCTAGTCAAAAATACACCATCCTTGCCTCTTCTTGGTCGGATTTATTCTTACAGTATTTTTTGTATGTAATTATTTAGAGTTAGTGTAATAAACCAGTGCAACCTGTTGAATTAGTTTTGTCTCATTGCTGCTAAAAACGTTTCAAACGCATCATCATTTTCTCCCATAAATCAGAATTCCAGAAATATGATTTTGAGCCATGTAGGAGCAGCTTTCACGTACTGGAAGCTCAGGCAGCGGTGAGTCCTGCACGTCTGTGTGTCTGTCAGCTAGTGCTCCGACAGACAGACACTTAAACAACCTTTCCACCTGTTCCGGCCAGGCTTTGGGGATCTGTGGCTGCCTCTGAGCTTCCTCTTCCTCCCCCTTGCTTCAAAAGCACAGGGGTGAGAGGCCGGGGAGGAGAGGCCCATTGTCGCTAGAGCTTTTCAGCTAGACGGAGAGGTAAAGACAGAGAAGAAAGGCGGACAATGGGGCTCTATTGGTTCGACCAAACAAGAGGGACGCATCGCCTATGAAAAGATAGACCAGTAAGAGCTGATCTAGACCCGCAGCCCTCTTCTCTGACAACACCGGGCTGAGTGAATGAGGCAATCGATCATGGAGTCCAGGACTCCGTCTAAATATATGGCCCGTGGCTGTGAAGTAGACGGGGATATTCCCGATTGTCCAGATGATGGAGTGCTTCATAGTGCACACATATAAGGTGTTGCTCACCAGGACAACAGTTCCCTCACACGTCTCCGAGCTGCTGGGACTGAATGGATAGGTACTCTTGTTCCACTTCAATGAGGGGATGAAGCGCAATTAGCATTTCACAAGTCCCCCTTTCCTCGTCTATTGCGCTCTTCCCCGCGGAGCTCATGCTTTCTCTTGGGATTGTCCCGTTTTGGGTCCTTGTTGCCGTTGGCAGGGTGACAGTATTCGAGTGTGCAAACTTGTGCTATTGTCCGCTGGCCAGAAGGAGCCATGGAGACCCCATAATATGACACAGGAAAATGTTTGCTGATGGCAGTTCTATGGGCTTTGTTCCACTCTTTCTCCTTCATGACGACTCGATTTAAGTCTCTAAATGTTTGACCACAAATGCAGGAGTGCTATCCAGCTCCTTCCCCTTTGTCCCGCGAGGTTTGAATGAGTAATTCAGTCTTTGTGTCCTTCGATTGAGGGGGCAAACAGAAAGACAAGATTCTTGAGCGTTCAAGCCCTTTTCCATGGTTATGCACTCTTTAGATCCCCCCTCCTCCTCCTCTTCCTCCTCCTCTCACACCCTTACCAAAATCTACAGCTGACATCACTGTTGGGGAGAGTGTTCTCACTATTTTTGGTATAACCTGACCAGCCAGCTCTGGGAAAATATCTATAACGTGTGTTTCAGCAAAAAGTCCCGTTTTTGTCTTCTGATGTTTGGCCAAGATGCAGAAATCAGAGCATATAAGATATACCACAACCCCTCTTGCAGCCCCTCCACCCCCCACCCCCACCGATCTCCATGACAACAATTTGCAGTTGTGAAGAATTCGATAGCAGGGCGCTGGGAGGCTGATTGGGGTGCATTGTGAGGGGCCTGGGGTCGCTGATTGGTTCAAAGAAAGCACCATAACTACAAGGAATTCATATTCATTCAGCTTGTTGAGGTGCTCCCCGCCGCAGCAGAGGGAGAAGTCTGCTGGGACAGAGTCCGGCCTCGCTCAGGGGCGCTGAGCAAACTCTGGGCGCAGACGAGAGGCGCTGCTTTACGCACAGAGGACTCTGGTGTCCGGGTGTCCTCGGGGTCCGGATATGGACTGATTCGCCCCAGGTCTTTGGGGGGAGGGGGGAAGAAAGATGGCAAGTGCGGACAGTGAGGTCAAAACGTTGTTAAACTTTGTGAACCTGGCATCCAGTGACATCAAGGCGGCCTTGGACAAGTCCGCTCCGTGCCGACGCTCCGTGGACCACAGGAAATACCTGCAGAAACAGCTCAAGCGCTTCTCCCAGAAGTACTCCAGGATACCGAGATGCCACATGCACAGGTCGACCGAGCACGTCTGCGCCAAGCCGGCCGGGGGTGTTTACCAGAGGGTCGCGGCCAAGAGCGACTCCGAGGTTCCAGCCGCGGAAAACGCGGCCGCCGCGGCGGAACAGACGCCGATGAGGAAACGTCAGCTCCCCGCCTCGTTCTGGGAGGAACCCAAGCTGGGCCAAACCAGGGGACAACGCTTAGCTCTGGGAACGGACGCTGGAGGGGATCCCGAGGTCAGCCAGGACGAGCCGAGGAAGAGGAGCCGCGCCGGCGACGCGCCGGCCTCCCTGGCCGCCTCCGGCCGCCGCGGCTGCGCGGACAGAAGCGCGCTGAAGCTGGATTTGAGCTCTCATCGCTGCGCGAGCGTGTGCGGCTGCTGCCCCTTCCAGTACCACGGACACCACATCCTCCACGGCCACATCGTGCTCCCCCCACCGCCCCCGTGGAGCAAGGCAGCCGTGAGTGACGCGGGGAGAGCCGCGCATCCGTACGCACCGCAAATTCACACGCACGTCGTGGTCAAACCCATCCCGACCAAACCCGCCGTCCAGTCATCAATCTTCAGCGTGTTTGGATTCATTTAATGACCCCTCCCTGCTGGACCTGTCATGGAGATATTAATATGACTAATTCTACTCGTTTAAGTCCGTTTCGGGGCCTCGCAGAGCACTTAGGCGCTTGTTTGTCCTGTTTACATTTTTAGGGCTGATTGCACCCGCAGGTCTCATGGCTCTTTGCAGACCAGTCTGAAGTAAGTCATATGGTTTCTACTTTTAGGCTCTTAGAATGGCTCTGTTTACCCAAAAGTTATAGGAATGCATAAAAGGATCCTATTTTAGATATTTCTGCCTCTGGTGAGAATAGAATATGGGACGCAAATGCCGTGTTTTTCTTGTAAAAGTACTATTTGATGGATTCATTTGAATGCAATGACTTTTATTTCCAATTAAAAGACTGAGATTTCCTTTGAGTTAGGTCATTTTTACCTTTCCTGAGCAGCCATTTAAACAAACGGACAGATTAAAGACATTCAACGTCACACTCCGAGTTAGAAATAGATATTTTATACGTCGAGGATTCCTTTGAAAGCACCATTTACAGATTGGAGGCATGACATGAAGCTAAAACGGGAGGCGGGGAATGCTAAGTTTAGCCATGTCTGATGCCTACCTCAGGCCGCCAGGCTGAGGTACCTGATGAGCCTGTCTGGGAGAGGCAGGCTCCTGACCCGCTTCAGTCTGGGTCTGCCCACGTGGCTCCGTATCTGTAACCTGCAGAGGTGCTGCAGTGGGCGAGGCGATACTGTGGAGGCAGAAGGAGACGGTGTGGTGGGTAATGTGCTGGTGTGGGTGGGATTCAAAGTGGCGCCTGCTTACGTGACTTCCTCCTCACGGGGAGCCATTCTTCCCGGCTGTCCAGCAGCTCCAGCAGCCTGCTGCAGGGCTGGACCTGAGCCACGTGCTCCAGCAGCAGGTCCAGGACCGGCCCAGCCCACTGGCGCATGTCTCCCGCCGAGATCCACTGGCAGAACTGGGAAAGTGGAAGAACAGGCTGGGTGCTGATGATCCTCCTCCACTGGTGTGATATTTGTCTGTCCCCCACCTGCATCGGTCTTCCTGGAGGCTGGCTGCAGCTCCTGCTGTGTAAAACGTGTCCGCTGTGGACGTCACCGGACTGTGACTCTTCAATCCCAGGGTGAGGAGCACTTCCATGCGTGCACGTGAAGCAGGAAACGGCATCACAGCCGTGGTCCAAAAGACACCTGAGAAGAGGTAGATTGTTCCTGCAGAGGGCAACAGCGCTGGGGAAGGTGGTAAAAGACGGGATCCTGGCGTTGGCGTCGGCCCCTCGCTCCAGCAGCAGGGAGACGCTCCGGACGGAGCCCTGCCGGACCGCCGCCAGCAGAGGACTGACGGGGTCAAGGGTCAGGCTGGCGCCGGCGTTCAGCAGCAACTCCGCCGTCTCCGTGCCGCCGTTGGCCACGGCGAAGTAGAGGGCCGTGGCGCGCCCGTCGGCGTACCGCAGGGAGCAGCTGGGGCCCAGCGTGGCGTTGACGTCTGCACCTGTCTGCAGCAGCACAGCTGCTGCGGCGCGCCTGTTGCGCTCCGCTGCCAGGTGGAGGGGGCTGACGCAGCTGTGGCGCAGCCTGGCTCGGCTCGTCACCGGGACCAGCAGGGACACGATCCTGAAGGGGGTTTTATTTAAAAAAAGCAGAGGTTTAGAGGCACGTGTCCTCTCTTAAGGGTCTTTTGCAGGCTGCGACTTACTGGGGGTGTCCTTGCTGGGCAGCAACGTGCAGCGGCAGCAGTCCTGAAGCGGCGGCTCTGTTGGCGTCGGCGTGTTTCGACAACAACGCTGATACGGTTTCGGTGTGGCCGTGTCTGCTGGCCTCATGCAGCGGCGTGAGCCCGTCACATGTCTGCATGTTCACGTCTGCCCCTGCAGCCACGAAATACGCCGACGTCAGGGGCCAAAAAGCGTCCACCAGAGAGCTGCTTAGTGCAGAAAGGTACCTCTTTCAATAAGGTGGCACAGCGCCCGCAGCTGTCCTCGCTGGGCGGCGACGGTGAGCGGCGCCATGCTGTAGGTGTTGGAGGGGTTAACTGAGGCCCCGGCTCTTATTAGCGTCTCACAGATCTCTGTGTTGTCCCTGGACACGGCCTCGTGGAGGGCCGTCCAGCCCTGTGCGCACCGCTGGTTTACCGTAGCGCCGTACGACAACAGCAGCCTCACCAGGTCCATGTTTTCCAGCTCACAGGCTGCGCACACAAACACACCGACTTATCCCAATCAAATCAGAGCCGGAGGGATGTGCGCTTGCTTTTGTTCCGATGGTTCCGCTGCAGGCTCCACCACTGACCTTTGTACAAAGGGGTTTCTTTGTTCTTGCTGCTGATGTCGGGGTCAGCGCCCCCCTCCAGGAGACAGCGCGCACATGACAAGTGTTGGCCAGACACGGCGAGCAGCAGCGCCGTCTGCTCCTGCAGCGTGCGTTTGTCCACCAAGCTTGGGTGAGCTGTGCCAGGAAACACAACACACATCAGATGGACTGGACCTCCCTTTATATGGAGGATTCTGGTAGAAAGGCGGTTCAGGCGTAAGGCCGTACCCTTCAGGATCGTCTTCGCGCACTCTGTCTGCCCACAGAAGGCGGCATCATGCAAGGGCATCCAACCATCTTGGTCCTCCCTCAGCAGGCAGTGAGCAGCGGATGTTGCCACATCATTGAAAGCTTTCAGGTCCCCCTGCCTGATGGCAAAGACCAGAGGATCCTCATCCCTGAAACAGATAACAAAAAACAACCCCCCCACTGGTTTACTGTTATTAAGTGTTACATTTTAGACAGTGTTAAGGCTCCGGGGGATCTTTACAGTGGGGATTTGGGGATTTTCACACACACACACACACACACACACACACACACACACACACACACACACACACACACACACACACACAGCCTCAACGCAACAACAAAGGACTCACTCCAGCTCCGCTGCGGCGCTCCCTCTCTCCTCTGCCGAGCTGTCTCCCCCTCGTCGCCCCTGAGCGTTACTGAATTTACCTCCGGCGTTACGGAACTGAGACAGATACTCGGAATAGCTGAATTTGGTCATTGCTGTGGAGAGATTTGCGGGCGGTGTGTCCACGCAGGGCGCAGCGGTGCGCTGTGGCGAGCGGGGCTCAGCTGTGCGCGCTCAGATTATTTTGGGAGCGCACCGACACCGTGGCGGCTCTGTCCTTATATGTCAGGAGACTCGGACACGCAAAGATAAGACGAACAACGCTGGAGATCACGCAAAAACACGGTCACTGGCAAGGCTCCACTCTTACTCTTACTCTTTTACGCTACAAGAGGACATCAGGGTGGAGGAAACATTTGATTCGTCGCAATAGAATAAACAAATTCAGAATTTTCTGTGTCAGCCTCTCCGCGCGGGTGCTCGTCTAGGGGCTCTCCAGATGTTCCCCAATCTGACCATCCTTATCTTCTCTTCACCTTTCTTGTAGTGACTGCACAGTTCCTCCTCCCAGGTCTGTCACTGCCCTCTGCCTTTCAGTCTGCACTTCCTCTCTTTCTGGTTTTTGTCAACTATAGGTCATTTTTAGATGAGCAACCACAGCAGATAATCTTCAATGTATAAATAATTCTATTGAGCAATGTTGTGAACATGTTGTGAAGCAGTTTAGTTGCAATAAAAAAGGTCTCTATTTAGCATGCATTAGTTTTGTTTTGTTTTTTTAAATGCTGATGTATCACGCGGTGAAAGCTGAGGAAGCTAATGTGTTGTTAGCACTTTTGTGTTGTCTCACCTGGACAGATGTGTGTGAGGCGTAAAGGCGCGAGGAGAAGACGACCAGCCTGTCTTTAGCATCGCTGTTGCGTCTGTGGTGCAGAGACCCGGATCTGCTGACTGCAATCATCCCTGGAGGAGATGTGTGGTCCAGGCTTCTTCTCTGCTGCACCCAGGCTGCTGGCTACGGAGAGCGGATCCTCGGGAAAATCAGACAAGTCCAGGTGTGACACAGGCGCACGCATGGAGCCAGGCTAGAGAGAACTCAGGACTGGCAGTCATCGGACAGCAGCAGCTCCAAGCAGAGGGATGGATGCCTTTTAAGGGCATGTTCTGCTGAGCCCTCCTAATTCTGCTGCTCTGGGGCTTCACCCATGGGAGGTCAAATCCAGTCTTCGCTCCATTTCACTACATAAACCTGTCATTTGCTCAACCTGGACTCTGATGAACCCTTTCACAGTTTTCACTAAAAGGAATAGGCACATGCAGAGAAAACCCGGTCAGAACCGAAGATTTGTGCTCACCACCTGAACACATCCACCAGGGTCTTTGGTCAGAAAAGGCTGCTCCCATAGAACACACGCTCATCTGCCTCTGCGTCATTTACACCCACCTTGTGCCAACTTCTGCACTTTTCATGAGAAACCACACAAGCATGACAACCAAGTCCGGACGTGTTTGTGACGCAAACTATCGCTGCATCTAAAGTGGAAGTTGCTTCTCTATGTTGTTCCTCACCAGCAAGTCTAGACCACTTCTTTTCTTGCACAAATTCTATAAAAACATCTACGAAACGGATGCACGTGCTCCGCTGCATGACAGCCATGTGCTGCAAGAAGAGTTGCTCCACACTACGTCAGATCCATTGGTACATACCTGTTCACGGTCGTGTGTGGGGATCTGTGACTACGTCAAGTGTCATGTGGAAATTCTGGACTAAGACAAGACCAGAAGAGAGAAAAAAACATTTGAAAAAACAACAACAATAGCAACAAAAGAATAGTCACAAAGTAGAATATAAATTTACAGATAGTTGGAAAGACAGAAGGCAGTCTGGCTTGAGCAAATAATTTGACTGCACCCATCTTAAAGAAGTGCAAAAATGAGGGTCATATTTCAGCCGCTTGACTCAACTCGGCCCTTTTGTGCTTATCTGAGACCATAAAAAGACAAAAAGAGAGTCGTCTGTAGGTCTGGCTCATCCTTGACACACAGACACACCAGTTACCTGCACATGTGTTCTTTACTGCAAAAAGCACAAATAGATGTCAGAAGAGCAGCAGAAAACATGTGTTTTTGTCACAAATGGAACTTGGCAAAGCTCATGAAAGGACATTTGACCCGATGTTACTCAAGTTAAAAGCAATGCTGCATGTGGAAGTGAAGTCAAACCGATGACTCACTCGGACTGCACCAAAGAGAAACACTGAATCCGTTTTCATGTGTTTGGCCAAGCTGTGCGGGAACGTCGGACTTCTGCCACTTGGTTACATTCGACTTTCTTGCGGAACACCGCCCCCTGCTGGCCAACCAGCAGAAGAGACAGCTGTCGTTAAGCAAATTAGGTGGTTTGGTGAAATGAAATTCATCAAATCTCACATCTGCATTTACACATACCACAAAATACTTTTCTAGGTCGCTCTGTTTTTAAGCTTAAATATCTTATAAGCTATTTAATATACATTTTCATGCTGCTGATTGATTTTTTTTTTTTTTTTTTTTTTAAATATAAGTTAACTTTCTTTGTTATTTCTCTCCTTTTTGTTGCTTAACCTAACCATCTCTGCTGAAGCTAAGGTCTTCCCTCAGATAACGAACAGAAGCCCCTGGCTCGCTCCTGGCGTCTCCTCCTGCGTTGCCAGGGCAACGGACACACAAACTTCCGGAGCTCAACCTTTCGCTTCGGACCTTCCGAACGCGCAACCACGGAGAGCAGCAGGACAACGATGGCGTCCTGTTCTCTTCCGAGGCTGGAGAGCGGCGACCCTCGGCTGAAACTGACGCTTCAGGACCGAGTGAGGAACGTGTTTGTGACCCACTCGGACACGAGGTGAGCGGCTGGTGCACGAGATGGTCAGCTTTCCTCCTCAACAAATGTCATCTGGATCTTCTCCACAGACACGAACAAGAGGAAAAGGTCAAATACACCCCCGTGGTAAAAGAGGTAACGTGAAAAAAACGACATCTAACTTATTTGACTGACAGTTTGTTCAGTGGCGCATCAGTCTAATATTAAGATTTTAGTCTGGAAATAAAAAAGTTTTTGCTGGACTAAGCTCCCACTTTAAACCACATTTTAAGTTGTAGCTCTTATTCATCCACAAAAAACTTCTAAGTCTTCCAGCAGAGTTCTTGAGGCAGGAGTGAACACTCTGCAGAAAACCCTGCTTTTAAAGAAAAAAGCGGAATTAGACCAAGTCGATGAGCAGCTCAAGTGGAAGCGGGATGAATTTAAGAGCCGTATGGAGGATTTGGCACACAGAAGGTCTGAGCTCCAGTTAAAACAGCAACAGGTGAGTTGAAACCATTACAGGCACACAATAGAAACCCAGGAGTGGGTCTGCGTCGCTGCCACCCTCTTTTCTTGTCAGAATAAAGAGACCGTGATGAGGTTCGAGAAGTTTGTTGCTGACAATGAAGCGAAACGAAGTCGGGCTCTGAAGAAGTACGAGGCTGCACAGGAGGAGAACGTTTCCAAACAGAGCCACATAGAAGAGCTCACAGAGGAGCTGGAACGTCTCAAAGTCAGGTGGGGACGTGACTCCAGCACTCATCTCTGTCTCTGGCGCGGAACTAGGCCCCAAACTGGCATGTCATTTTACAGGCAGCAAGTTTTAAAAAAGAAAATACAAAAACACAAAATCTACGAAGACTACCTGCTGAAAACACTGGATTACTTCCCCAGCAGTAAGTTAGCGCCCCTCTGCTCTCCCAGTCGGGCTGGCTGCTGGTCTGACCGAGGACATGCTTTCCACTGCAGCCTACCTGGATCACGGGTCTCGACCCTCCGTCATGTCCATTATTCGCCGCCACGAGGCCCTGTCGGTCACCAACCAGGAGCTGCGCAGGCGTTTGGGACATGCGGAGCAGGAGGTGGACAAAGGCAGCCAGCAGCTGCAGAGCATGAAAAGAGAGCACAACGTAAAAAAACTGGTGAGACATGGCTGCCACCGAAGCCACCCCACGGCTGAAACTGGGCCCCACCTCCTTGTTCAGCTCTTGTAACAAACTGGGGTGTTTCTGCACGTTGCAGATGGGCATTAAAGAACTGTCCGAACTCCAGGGGGAGTTTGACTCCTTGAAAGAGGAGAATGAGCAGATGGAGGATCAGCTGGCGACGGAGCACGGCCTGTCCAGGGAAAAGGTTTGGCAGCAGGTGTCATTAGGTCGGGACCGTCGCGGTGACTTACCGGTGTTTTGGAATTGCTGTCATGCGCCATCGCGTCTTAGGTTGAGGAGCTTGGCAGGTTGCTCATGGCCATCAACAACCTTGCAGAGCAGTGTTACCTCGCTGCACGCGGACCTCTGCAGAACATGACCGTGCTGTCGATGATGGACATGGTGAAGGTACAGAGTTGGATTCATATTAATTAGAGACCCTCTGTCACCCTGACCACTGTACAAATCATTTCAGGAGTACATTACCGACAAGTCAGAGACCGAGAAGAGGGCCCGGAGACTAATGGAGTCGGAGTCCGCAGAGTCCAGCAGGACAGGTCCAACAGACAAGAAGAAGGAGAGGGAGTCCTTCAAAAACAGCAGTAACAAACACGTCTGAAGCTAAGCTCCTCAACGGCGACATGATGGGCTGATGCGGCTACTTTACTGTTATTAACCGGGCGTCTCATTTATTTCAAGATGAATCAAATCTTGCAAGTGTGTATTTCAGAAATGTGACTTCTACAGTGAATAAATCAGTCTGCTGCTTCTGAGTTTAACATGACGGAAATAAAAAGGCATCGCAATGACAGGTGATTTACAGTAAGAGCAGAGTTGTTGAACGTTTCAGGCCTGCTTCACTTAAAGGTTGTGATGCAACTTTGGAGCCCAGTTTTTGGAGGTCCCTCAGACCTGACGGAGGGCCACACTCTCTCTAATCAGGCGCGCTGGCGCAGCTCCTCCAGCTCCCGGGAAGCCCTTTTAAACCTGCCCTGCTGATCCACCAGAAAACCAGACTGCTGGGTCCAGGTTTGCTTGGACATTTTAGGAAGGCGACTAAATGGCGACTTAGCCTAACCGCACCTGTGTGCGCCTTTAATACCGGAAGTCGCGCTTTGACGAGACCACGTGGTCCGCACAAACATCCGGCCGTTAGTTGTATTTAACCAAAAAACACGGTTAAAAACCTCCAGGATCTGCGCGTTTCCAGCATGTTGACGTGGGAAGGTTGGTCGTGAAACCGCCGTGGACAGATGGAAGCTTTCGTCCTGGTCTCCTGCAAAAAAGACATTTCGACGTTGTTTCCTGAGGAAGCGCCATCTTCCAAAGAGAAGGTAGGACGTCACCCCCCATACGAGACGTGATCATAAACTAATCCAATCTGTTACCCTTTACCAGGAAATAAGCAGTCAGTTTTCCCATGTCCGGACAATCTGCGGGGATGGGAACTGCCTCTACAGAGCCGTCTTCTTCGCATATTTGGAGTCCATGATACACAATGACATGGCTTTAGCGGGGTCAGTGAGGAACCACACCGCTAAGCGTTCACCCTGGAAAAACACTGAAATACTGTTCTTTTTTGTTGATTTCACTTTCAGATTTAAGACAAAAACCGTTAACATGGGTTCGGAGTTTTTCATAGCAGGATTGGAGGAGGACTACTTCATACATCACCTGGACACAGTAAATATGACCCTAACAGCCAGTTAATAACGGTGACAAGCCAAGGTTAAGCCTAGACCTAAAGCTCTAGGGAGAAACATGAGTAGGCATAGAGGGGAACATCCACTGAGCTGAGCCTGTGGGTGATGTGGAGCCTCACCTGAGGACTGATGTTGAATGTGCTGAAGGTGGTTGAGCTGGTGGACAGCTGCCAGTCTCTGCGGGAGGAAGCGCTTCTCCGTCTCTTCAACCAGCCGGAGTTCTCCGACAGCGTGGTGCAGTACCTCCGGCTGCTCGCCTCAGTGCATCTGCAAAACAACGCCGACTTCTTCTGCAATTTTGTGGAGGCTCCGAATCTTCAGCTCTACTGTCAACATGTTGGTTCCAAAGCGCAGACACGCATGAAAATAAACAAACAAGATTTTTCTGCACTATAAAAAGTATCATTTCTTGTGTTTAGGAGGTGGAGAGGATGGCGAGGGAAGGCGGCCATGTGGAAATTATAGCTCTGACACAAGCTTTGGATATGAGCATCCACATTGTCAATATGAATGTGCAACAGGAGCATTTGGTTCACCACGTCATTCCAGAAGGTGGTGAACCATCCCTGCACCTCCTTTACCAATCAGCACACTACAACATTCTCTACCCCCGGCCCAAAGCTGACCAGGAAGCCAACAGATGAAGTCCGATTTGAGGAAAACAACAGAGCTTTATATTTTCAGAAATTCCTGCAGTGTGTGAAATTAATCCACAGATACAAAACAAGAATTCTTAAAATGACATCATCAACAGTCAGGTAAATGCTGCCGTGGCTGCAGGAAAGGCTTCTATACGCTATTTAACATTTCTCTTTTGCTTTTTCCCCCCTTTCTTCTGCTGTGATGGGACAGACTGGTTGAACTTTTTTTTCCTTTCCTGTACCGAAACCACGCTGAGGGCATTTTCCATCCCTGCTAGGGCCGCCTGAGGCAGACAGAGCTTTCCCATTTGCGTGGGGTACTTGGTCTTCATCACATTCTTGAAGACAGGCTGAGAGATCAAATGTTTCAGGTGCTTTTTCATCCCCTTCACCATCATCTGCTGTTCTCTGTCCTGTTCCTCATCTTTTCCTTTGCCTGGGGACACGCAGGTGGTACTAGATTAATTTTTTTCTCTCAACCAAATGCACTACATGATCTTTTTGTTACCTATTAACAGATCATCATCCAGGTCAATCTCCAGATCTTCTGCTGCTTGTTTCAACCAGGAGTTATGGTGCTTCTTTCTGTTGTTATGGAACTCTATCTTCTCTATCTGTCTGGCCAAGTTTACACGGTCCTGTTAAAGAACACACCCGGCAATAAACCACTCAGTGTAAAAGTTACAAAAAGGCGTGAGCTTATTTTGACTGCTACCTTTATTGCTTCCATGCATTTGGTCTCAATGGGAAACACTGGAAGCTCCTCATCCTTGCCGAGAGTTTTGGTAATCTTCTTGAAGTTGATCATGTCCTCCGGGCCGATGAGCAGCAAACTGAGACCCTCCTTGGTGGCTCTTGCTGTTCTCCCGCTCCGATGGACGTAAGTCTCAGACGTCCTGGGAACCTGGTTGGTAGTGCAGTTTGTGTAAATAGGACTCACACTAAGTTCAATTACACACAACTACTTAAAGGCTAAAAACAATGAGTCCACAAATAAAAAGATGGGAGCCTACGTGGTAGTGGATAACGTGCTGCACATCGGGAAGGTCCAGTCCTCTTGCTGCCACGTCAGTAGTTAGGAGAACACAACTGCAAAAAACAGTTTAAAAAACATAAACATGTAGTTAAAAAACTAATGATGGGATGTAAAATGTACCAACGACGCTGAGCTTTTACCAACTGGAGAAAACCTGCACTTGTGGCAATCGATTGATTCTTAATCATCCAGCTAGTTATGGTTAGCGCAAGACAAGAGGTTTGCCTCATGCGTGAGAGTTACAGAGCACATTTCTGAGTTTCACCCTGCCAGTACGATAACAACCGGAAGTAAATACTCACCTATCCCTTTGTGCAAACCGTTCCAGGTTTTTCAGCCGTTGTTTCTGGTGCATGTTGGCATGAAGAGGCAGAGGGTCGCAGTTCAGGATCACCAGCAGACAGTTTAGCCTCTTGATGCAGTCTATGCTGTTGGCGAACACCATGGTGCGACCGGGATACTGCGTTAAGAAGTAATACAGATAGAAGTCCTTCTCGTCCTTCTGACAGTGAATACGTGTCTCTGTCAGGGTCTCCACAGTTGCCTCCTTCCGTGTCAGGTCCACGATCTTGGGTTTAGCCTTGATTCCCACTTTGTCTATGAGGATTTCCAGCCTGCTCCGTTGGTCCAGATTCCTCCTCTGTAAGAGACGAGTGGGCAGGGTCCGTTTCATGGTCAGCGTGGCAGAGAACACAAACATCTGCCTCAGAGGGTTGAAGTACGTGGTTTTCAGCATCTCAAATAAACCCTCCAGCTCTGCAAAGTGACCTCTTTCCACCATGCGATCTGCTTCATCAATAACCAGGCATCTGCAAAATAGCAACATGATTACAATCACAGTCTGAATCATAAAGCACGGAGTATAACCTGACAACCTGAAATTAATGTTGAGAAATAGCACAAGAACTGACCGGACTTGTCTCAAGTTCTGCAGATGTGGATGTTTTTCTCTAATTAAGTCCCACAGACGTCCTGGAGTGGCAATAACAATCTCTGGGCTTCGTTTCAGCATCTTTCTTTGTTTCTCCTGTGACATTCCACCCACTACGATAGCCGTTTTGATGTCTGCACGGCGATATCATTTTAAGTTTCTTGAAATTTGGGAATAAGTATTTTCATATGACAACTGTAATGGCTCACCTGTGAATTTGGAGATGACATCGATGTGATGCTTGACCTGCACGGCCAGCTCTCTGGTGGGCGTGAGCACCAGGCCAAGCAGAGGCAGAGATTGGCTGCCAGCAGGATTCAATTCCGCTACAGCTGTATCTTCTAAGTCGGACTTTCCACCGGCAATGTGGCTTTTGTGTCGTCCTTAACAAGCTCTGTGGGAATTCTTTTTCCACTCCAGGATGGTGTGGATCATAGGAATGCCAAAAGCCAGTGTCTTTCCACTTCCTGTGATGAAAGTGTCCTTGTTAGCTTAACTTATTGAAATGTCAGGACAGTTAGAGAGGGGAAAAGAATTTCTCCTACCTGTCTCTGCAGCACCCAGGATGTCCATGTGATCCCTGATAGCTGAAGGCAAGGTGAGTGCTTGAATAGGAGTTGGTGAACCAAATCCAAGACTACTCAGTGCCTTTAGCACAGGGGTGGGAACAAAAAGACCTTTCCAGGCACTCACATCAGTTGTTGTGTCGTTACAACAGTTGAGTACGGCCTCGGTCCAATTCTTCTTCTGCTGCTGCTTCTTAACAGGTTTTGACATTTTCTCTCTGGTCAATTTTTCTTTTTTAAAAACCTGTTCTGAATGAGACTCCTGTATGGAACTTTCCACTGTGACACTATCATTTACTGACTGTTGCTTCTGGCCTTTCCTTTTCTTGATCTTTTTTGAGGATTTTGTGAAGATTTCAGGATTTGAGCGTGTGGGTTTCCCACATTTTATAACCTCTTCATGAGGCACTTGTTTGTCCACTGCAACTCTAGCAAAATCTTCCGGTGTTTCTTTTGCAGAAGTGCCATCTGGATGGACTGATTCTTTACTATTTAGATTTTTCGTTTTTAATTTATTTTTCTTTTTGGTCTTTTTCTTTGGTGGTGCCACTGTTACATCTGCTTCTTTGTGCTCCACATCTTCCTTCAGTACAGTGTCCTGTTCCTCAGTAGATTTTCTTTTCTTGGCCTTTTTATTCTTTTTCGGTTCTTTTTCCGCTTCGACTGCAGTTTGTTCAGAGTCGAGCATGCGGTAATCCGTAAGCTCTTCAAAACACACAAGATCCTCCATGCCTTCTTCGGCGAAAAGGCTGGGATCTAGTTCAACAGCTTTCCATTTACCTTGCACATTTATACTCCGTTTGGTTTTCTGTAGTCCGTGGAACAGACGCTTGTTTCTCTGGTTTACCTTCTTCATCTTCATTTTTCGATTTCAAATTTACCAAGCGACTTCAATATGCGTGATGTTAGCTAGTAGCTCAGCTCTGACTTAAGGAGAAAGTAAGAAAACGTTTCTCAATAGATCGCGAAACCGCAGAACTATGCGATAAGTAAGTTATAAAAAAGCCCATGAAAAAAATAATTACCTTGGTCTTTGTTGTATGAAATATTAATGGTTTGCTCTAGATAACACAAGCTAAAGACCACGCATGACACGGGGCGCAGCCATGACAGTACTGATCACGTGTTTTGAAAAACTTTATTTGTTAAACAGCGTTAACACTTGCAGCCAAACGTACTGCACACTTTGGTTTTTGGTCATTGATTAGATAATACCGGTATGTATTTTTTTCCGTTTACATTATTTTGACTCTTTAGTTAGTAGATAGATATAAAAGTTACAATATACATTTTCCCTAAGCATTTCTTTTTCTAATCTTATCCTTGATTATTTGTGTTGCAGAAATCGAATGTTTCGCACACTACATGAAAGGAAAAGGTTTTGATTATTAAAAAAAACAAATATTTAGTATCATTATTTTATTAACAGAAATCACATAAGCTCACATAAGAACTGAGACTTAGCATCAGAAGCCAAATTTATTACTAATACACACACACACACACACACACACACACACACACACACAACCTTTTAACACCGAAGGGATTCCCACTGTATCATGACTGTCTGCTAGTCTTTAGTGGGGTCAATCACCCTACCCATGAACAACATGCAATTTGTTTTTTCGTGGTATATAAAGAAAAAAAATGGCCTGTTGACAAAGAAGGTCCTTGGTAAGGAGAACGGAGTAATCCCAACGGCTGTGACAGCGGCTGCAATGGTCCCCGTCTCATCCACCTCAATCACAGCTTTGTGTAGCACCTTTAGAGATGGGTAAAATGTCAGTCACGAGTATGTTACAGTTCGGCACAAATGGATACTAACCTCGGAAACTTTGAGGCCTTGGTCCTTACTGAGCTTGGTTAAATTGGCTGAATTATCAAATATGCTTGCCATGCCCACGTCTGGTAAAATTTCGTGCAGGCGGTATGACTGTTCCATTTTAAACTTTGGCAAGTTTACTTCCAGTTTGCTGTGAACATACACACAGACTTTATCTATTTCACACACAACAATTAAAGATGCTTTACTCATATCCAAGAATGTGGGACTCAAAGCAGGGTAAAATCATGACTGAATCTCCTTACATCCTTAGAAAACCTACGTTTTCTGTAGCCTTTTGGTCTATCTGAAGATCCTGTCTGCGGTGATCTCGTCATCAATTTCAGTGTAGTCCACATTTTTATTTGGAAGGACAATAAGCATAGAGACACCTTCCTTGTACGGGAGCTTCAGCATTTG
>CAAE01015019.1:3427939-3440661 GCA_000180735.1 Tetraodon nigroviridis
CAAATGCATGCAGGTAATAATGTTCCTGATCATTGTGATGAGGTGTGATTAAGACAACTCCATATCATGGTATCTTGACAGCATCAGGCCTGATTCCCTGCTGCCTCTGTTTTTTTTTTTTTTTATAAGGGCATGGAAGAAGTCAAACGCCAGTTTGGTCAACACATTGCATTAGAACCAGAATGGGAAGCTGGCTTTTATCTTCAGATCCAGCTCCGCCACATTCTTGCCATGTTTCAAGACTGGTGTTCCTCAGATGTGAGTTTGGTTGTTCCTCTGTTGGTACTTTATCCCTAACCCTGAACCTTTTTAAATTTGAGGCACCAGGTGCGAACATTTTTAAAACAAAAGAATAAATAATTAATTATCAAATTGCCTTCTTGCTTCTCGTAGGATAAGCTCTTGGTGCTTGCTTTCAAAGAATGCCATAGAGTCCTGATGGAGTGCACTAATCAGCCCTTCCAACATGCGGCTGTTGACTACTACATGTGCAAGCACATCCTCCATGTTCAGCCATACAAAGTATCTCAGCAGCCTGTCAGCATACACCTGCCCATCACTAGGCTGCTCGCTGGTAGGATTTCCAAAATTTGAGAGTCTTGACGATATTCAGTGCTTTTGTTTTGGAACTGTGATCTTAAGTCCTCTCTACGTCCACAGGCTTGTATCTTCTTATGTGCAGAACGGGATCTATTCAACATGTGGAGGTAAGTGTAAGAAATTGAGGCAGGCAGATAATTGGTTTCTTGCTCAGCGAATGAGCACCAAGTTCAGTTTGATTCTTTTCTGCAGATGACTTTGGACTTCACGCAGCTGGCAGAACCTGCCTTACGCTGTGTGGTTCTGGCTGCACAGGTGTCTGCTGATATGTGGCGAAGAAACGGGCTGTCACTGGTCAGCCAGGTATATTTCATAATATTTATCCTTCAGGGGTATTCTTTTTATTCTGTATGTCTTGTTTTAATTTTCTTACAAGTTAATGTGTCCTTGCATGCTTGTGTGGGCAGGTCTACTACTACCAGGATGTGAAATGCAGGGATGAGATGTATGACAAAGATGTTCTCATGCTCCAGGTTTGTTGTCGTTAAACATAACTGTCATCATCCTCACATTTTTTTTTTTAATAAATACATAAATACAACATGTTTTGACCAGCGTTATCTATGATTTGCAGATTGCTGCCTCCAGAATGGAGCCCAACCACTTTCTAATGTGGATCCTGTTGAGATTTGAACTCTTTGATTACTTTAACGGAGGTTTTTCAAGCAAAGACCAAGTAATGATTTTTGCATTCATCTTAAAAACGATGTGCTGCCTCTAGCTGCTGTAATTAGTGATGAAATGACACTCACCCTGCAGGATGAACTCTCTCAGTGGAACCGTGTGATTGAAGAGATGTTGTTCCTCCTCATCGTGATCACCGGTAAAATCTGTTATATTGTTGGCTGGATACAGGAGCATACATTAGTGGCTGAACAGAGTTGCTTCTCAGGTGAGCGTTATGTCCCTGGAGTCAGTCATGTGACCAAAGAAGACGTGACAATGAGGGAGGTTATTCACCTGCTGTGCATTGAGCCCATGGCTCATAGTAGCCTGGTCAAGGGTCTGCCAGAGAATGTAAGCTACAAATGAAATTAAGTCATTTATATTTCTCTCATTTATAAAAAGTTACAACTTCTAAAAAATATATTTTCTTTTAGGAGTGCCATGAAACAGGCCTAGAGTCTGTAATCACCAAAGTGGCCACCTTTAGGTATGAAAAGCCCAAAAGGTTTTCATTTTGTTTATTATTTAGTTGTTTGTGAGTGTGATGAGTGTCTTCTGTGTCTTTTCCTAGAAAACCTGGAGTTTCAGGACATGGATTGTATGAAGTAAAAAAGGAGTGTCTCGTAGAATTTAATCCTTTCTTCTCCCACTATTCAAGAATTCAACACAGCAAGGTGTGATAGTGGTTCTCCACATTTTAGGAATGTTAACTCTGTAATATTTATTTCTTAAATTATTCGTGTCTTTTATTTGTTTTGTTTTATTGTTTTGGCAGGCTGAAGAATCTCAGAAAAAAAGGAGAGCTCAGGAGTGCAATGATAAAGGTGATTAAAACTGTGCCCTTTTCAGGCGGTTGTGCAGGCACATGTGAGAAATTTAAACTTGTACTGTTTTGTCTTTTTCCCACTCTGCATCCTTTATCAGCTCTATGTCCTCCAGTCCCCCCGGCCTTCTGTCCAGCTTTCTCCAGTGTGGTTAATTTGCTGAATTGCGACATTTTCATCCACATCCTGATGCGTGTCTTACAAAGAGCTTCAGAAGATCGGACAGAGGCCATGGTCCAGCGGGTACATGTTACATGTGTTGACTTTATCAAGTCTGTCTGGCTTTGCAGTAAAACAATTGACGTGTGTTATCATGCAGGCTCTGCACCTAATAGGTCAGGCTCTGCTTGAAGAAAAAACCCAGCTTGAAGGCAGGACCGTGGAGGAAGTGACCTTTGATTTCAGCCTAAAGGCACAAAGTAAGTGCAAGCCAATTTAATTTGTTCACCTAATAAACAAAAATCATGTTTAAAGCTTTGCTTTGATTTTGTGACGTTCATCAATTGTTGCTTTTATAGATATTGGGTTAGAACATGGCAAGTCTGTGTTCAATATGCTGTCCAGGATCAAGGATGTTCCTTCACTTGAAACTCAGAAAGACATGATAAAATGGCTCCTGCAGGTGAGCTAGTCATTTGTTAGCTATAAGTCCATTCATTTCTAACCCCTTACATTCTTACATTATTTTTATCCAATGAGGAAATGTATTTATTTAGATTTTATAAATGTTGATTTTGTTTTTTATTTTTCTGTTAGATGTTTGAAGTTGTCAAGTGCCTTCGAGACAAGTCTTGTCCAACGGCCTCAGTGAGTGTGGAGACGGCCAAGCCTGAGGAGGTAAAACTATTTGTGACTCAGTGTCCCAAGGCTGTAAAATCCCAACTCTAACATCAGAGAGGGAAACAGTGCAACATGACTAACTGTGTGATCTGATACACAACAGCGTGCTCAGGACAAAGAAAAAGCTGAGCGAAAGAGGAAGGCAGAGGCAGCCAAACTCCACCGGCAGAAGATCATGGCCCAGATGTCAGCCATGCAGAAAAACTTTATTGAGTCCAACAAGATGTTATATGACAACATGCCAGAGAGTGGACAGCAGGGAGAGTCCGCTCCACCTTCTGAGAGGTCAGGCAGACCTCAGTATGTTGTGGCACGAGATCGAGTCAAGAACTTGAATTGATTTAACTGCAGTTTGGTTTGATTCCTCCAGCTGTGCGGTGGAGCAGTTGGACCTGTGCATAGCCATCGGGCCACACAGGGGCTCCACTCCCACTAAAAGGGAGGCGCTCACCTGCATTCTTTGCCAAGAAGAACAGGAGGTAGTGGCCAAGTCCCAGGCTATGGTGCTGACTGCATGTGTCCAGAGGTCTACCGTGTTGACGCATGCAGAGGAAAATTCCTGTCAGAAGTGCAGATGGTCAGTCTTAAATTATTGTTAGAACTATTAATAGTTGTCATTTTATGGTGAAAGAGACTGGTTTTTTTTTCACCTCTTGAAGGCGCGGGGCCATATCCTCTGCTTATGCCACCTCACCTGGCAGTTGGGACGCACACCGGCAGCTGTGGACACGTCATGCATGCTACCTGTTGGCAGAAGTGAGTCATATCAGAAAAGATTTTAAACTTCTTGAAGACTTCTCTGATTTTTTTTTTTTTTTTTGCTGTATTTTTGTTTTCGGTGCCTTTCAGATATTTTGAGGCGCTCCAGAATACAAGAAACCGGCTTCACACTGAGATGATCTTTGATCTAGAGACTGGGGAGTACTTGTGTCCCCTGTGCAAATCTCTGTGCAATACCGTTATCCCTCTCATCCCACTGGAACCGGTAACATTTAACTAGTAAGTCCAAATCACCAGTCTGCAGGGGGTGAAGTCTGGGCTATGAGCAAATGCCTAAAAAAACTGCTTCCCTTTATAGTGAAAATGCAGAGCTAATTGGACAGCATTTGACCCTGCGTCGCTGGATCCAAATAATCTCTGCTAGGATTAAAGGACTGAAATCAGTCAGTCAGGATAATGGTAGGGTTGGAGTCCACAGTTATTCTTTCTATTTACACCAGTCAACATCATAGACGCAAACTCTTTAATTGTCCTATTAAGATGATTCTAAAGTCTGCCAAATGTCCAAATTAAAATCAAAGTAGTCCGTGGTGAGGCATGCATTAATTGATTGCCTGTATGTTTTAAAGAATGCCCCACAGAGGATGGTAGTGCTGAAGTTGATGCACTGCTGTCTGGAGAAAGCCAACCAGATTATAGATCCATTCTGAGCTACGGAGTGCAGGAACCGTGAGTGAAGCTGTTATTTCACATTTGGTGTCTCCCAAAGTCTCTCATTGTGTAGCATGTCTGAGTTTTATCTCCCTGGTTGATTTAGGACAAAGTTGTCAGATAGCATAATGGAGATGCTGGGTGTGTGTGCCACCACGGTCCACACAGTCGGACTGCAGACGGCGCCCAACGAGCTGTGCCCACGGGTGCCCCTAATGGCTTGGCTCACGTGTGCTTTTACCGTTCAGTCAATAGGTACTCGGAATTTTGTTAGGACACTAATGAAGTTTTTATTGCCATTTTTATTCTCCAAATATATTTTCTTGCCATGCAGAAAACATACTGCAGGAAGAGGAAAAGCCCCTCTTTGGGTCCTTACAAAACCGACAGGTGGGACGTAAATAAAAATCTGTTTTGTCTGTCTGCATTTCTGAAAGCTCTCTGTTTCAGCTGGCAGGTCTGAAGGCGGTTGTGCAGTTTTCTGCACTTCAGAGACGGAAGTGCTCCCAGGCTGTCATTCAGAGCCACTTCAGTGAGATGTTGGCAGGTATGTGCATA
Organism: Tetraodon nigroviridis; assembly: GCA_000180735.1. Lineage (NCBI taxonomy): Eukaryota > Metazoa > Chordata > Actinopteri > Tetraodontiformes > Tetraodontidae > Tetraodon > Tetraodon nigroviridis. Next base: position 3,432,859 of record CAAE01015019.1, read on the forward strand.
GTGGAGCCCGTATCAGTCATTCTGCTGCGATTGTCAGCATCTTCAACTTCTTTCCACAGTCTTGCTACCAGTCATTTGCAGAGAGAACACGCCTTCCATTTTGGATGTAGATTTCTTCCACCTCCTGGTACGTCCGGCTCAGGGATGCTCCTCTGTTGCTGTTAATGTTTTAAATGCAACAGTATTACCCTCCTACCCTGCACAAGTCTTTATTTTCGAATCAAAATGGATTCTTGTTTTGGGGGGACGTTCCTGTGTGTGCCTTCAGGTCGGGCTGGTGTTATCTATGCCGTCCCTGTACCAGGAGGAGACTGTAGACTTGCAACCATCTGCTGTCAGCTCTGCTTACAATCACATGCACATCCTACATCTGGTCACCATGGCACACATGCTCCAGATCCTCCTGTCCTCTACAGGTAGAGACAAAGATGATATCTTATACCCTGTCTGAAAGCATGGCAAATCACACGTGTGCTGGTTGTGGAACAATAATTGATGACATTTCCGCCTAGATTTCCTGTCTGTTGCGGGCGGAGAGGAGACGGTGGAGGCCAAAGCAGCAGCAGAGCTGTGCAGTACGGTGTCACAGCACACTGGGAGGTACAGCCTTTATTCAGATTGACAACAAACAGCGTGTCAACTAAGCATTGTATTCATATAATTCACTTTTGAACAGCCTCTTTTTAATAAAGACGAATGGGTTTTGCTTTTCAGACTTATTCCAGATGTGTCCAGCAGTTCTGTGGCAGAGGGAGTGAAGAAAGGAATTGAACCTTTCCTGCGTTGCGCTGCTCTTTTCTTCCATTGCCTGACAGGTGTACATCCTCCAGAGGAACTCTTCAGTGCTGCTGGTTAGTTGCATTAACAACTAATGTCACTAAACTGTGCTGCTAAATGAGTGAATTGATTAGTTTCTTGTTCTTTATAGTTACTCCACAAGGACAGATGGAGGCGCTGTGCAACTATTTGGCTTTACCTTCCAATCTGTTCCAGCTCTTTCAAGAGCACAGAGAAGTTATTTCTCCACTGTTGCAAAGGTAGCCGATGACTTTTGAAGATATATCCCTGTTTTTTAATCAATAAGAGTTTTTTTCCAGGTGCTTATTTATTTTTCTTGTTTAGGTGGTGTAAAATCTTAACCCTAAATAACGCTGCAAAAGACCAATTTCAAACAGTCAGGTATGTAATAGCATTTCTGTTACTCCTTCAATACAACACAAGCTTAAGATTTCTTTTAAAATATGTTTTTCTAGATATCCCCGAAAAAGGAATCGATTAATTGATCTCCCGGAGGATTACACTGCTCTCCTCAGTCAAGCCAGTCATTTCCAGTAAGTGGACAGTTGAAGTCACCTTTCAGTGGAATGCCCTACACGGATCACTGACCTGTTGACTGCCGCTGTGGTCTTCAGCTGTCCCAATTCTACAGATGACGAGAAGAAGCACCCGACTCTGTGCTTGTTTTGTGGAGCCATGCTGTGCTCTCAGAACTACTGCTGTCTCAGCCAGGTGGATGGAGAAGATGTGGGGGCTTGCAACGCCCATGCTGCCACTTGTGGTGCTGGGGTCGGGATTTTCCTCAGGTCAGTAAATTGTGGGCTTTTTTTGCCTCAAACTTGAACATGTATAAATTAAGTGGTATCGTCAAGGAAGGTTTTTCTTGTGCAGGGTCAGAGAATGTGAAATTGTGCTGTTGGATAATGCAGTTCGGGGATGCAAATACCCGGCGCCATACCTGGATGACTATGGAGAGACTGATCCTCATCTGGGGTGATCTATACCTTTTTTCCCCCACTTTATGATCCCTTTCACTTTCACTCACATGCATATATTTAGTAAAAAGTCTTTTGAGTCCCTGTTGGCTGCAGCAGCTACATGCGTTAGCACAGCTTGAGTTACAATTTTGCAGGACAATATCCCATGTTCTTTTTCCTAATAAAATGATGCTTTCATTAATGTTTCTCCTTTGAAACCAATGATGATTTGCAGTCTTAATGCAAATGTCTTTTTTGGTTGCAGGAGAGGTAACCCACTGCATCTTTGCCCGGAGCGCTACAGGAAGCTAAACCAGCTATGGCAGCAGCATTGCATCCTGGAGGAAATCGTCCATCGCCTGGAAGTGGTCAGTGTTTTGCTTGCTACTGACTGGCAGATGTTTTAATGACCGATACAGCAGAGCAGAGGAGGAAGAGGAGGTCGCAGAAGGCGGACCAATCTGACCTCTTGCAGACATGAAAACACCAAGAGGCATCTTAGAGTTGACAGGTGGGACAAAGGGAAAAGCAGACCGATAAAACAAACTCATTAGGCCTTGTTTGATTTTCTGCTGTGAGTTTTTTGACCAGCCAGCAACTTAATAATGAAACCTACAACCTACATGCAGTAACACGTTCTCAGTTTCTGTAATTAATTTCTCAAAAAAAACATGCTATTATTATTTTTCTGTTTTGCTCTATTCCAAAATAAATTCTATTTGTCTTTAATTGTTTAATTTGGCAGTTTTGCTGATTTAATCCAAGAATATGCATTCATAAATTGACTGAAAAAGTCAGTATTCAGGGAGCAGTTAAGTAATCTGCTAGACACCATATAATTTTTTTTCTCGTGAAAACATGTATTTATGGTTAAATGCCACAGCCACTAATGTTTGTAACAGTAATAATAAACTTACTATAGGCACTGTCGCTGAGCAGATTTTACTGCTGTTTTATGAAAAACAGACCTGTTGAAGCACATTTTATGTTCCTGTTGATGAAAGAAATATACTTGTTTGCTGGAAATAAACATATCCAAAGCAGTGTATGATTTCCCCCTGTGTACACCTTTTAAATTAAAAAGGGGAAAGAAGTAAATAGAAAATTGGATTTATTCTATCATTTTCAGGCAGAATATAAAGAGAATGGTTGCTTTGTTGCCTCTCATGTTAATTGTCCCTAATATGGTTTTCATTCATCAATTAAAACACCATGTGACTGTAATAGGACACCCTCTGTTATCTCAGCCAGAAGAAAAAGCAATTATCCTTTGATTTTTAACTACAAATGACTAAAAAAGACCCCAGAAATCTACGAGCCTCCTTGTCTGCCATGTGCTTTATCAGTGCTAAAAAACCAGGCAGGTAAATCAGATCTGTGTCTAGCAAAAGTCAAAAACTGTCTAGAAAGCTTCCAGGTTGAGAACAGCCATCACCAAGTAACCTTTCAGGGGAAGAGTTCTTTTTCAAAGACCATGGCGGCATTGATGAGGCACATGACATTTGTGACCGCTCCAATACTGCCGCGTTACTGGTCAGAATTCTGTCTGGCTGATAACTGACACATGTGAGCAGTGTAGATATCAAACAAAAAGCACAGACGGGATATTTTTTAACAACAACAACAACGACAACAACAAAACCCCAACCTTGTTAGCTCTACCTGTAAAACCAGACCCATGGACTTAACCGCTACTCCATCTACTCTTCATCCAAGAAGGAGGAGGAACCACCTACTTCTGACAACATATCCAGGCAACACAACATCATTGTAAACAACAGTGAGGCTCAGGTTACAGTACATTTAACGTGTACATTGATGGCTGATGAATGCAGAGTCTGGGTGGAGGCTCAGGGGTCAGCTGGCATCAGCTGGGTGTTTGCAGGGAACGTTGTCAGGCCCATAATGGGCCTTGGAGGAGCAGGGCACGTTGATGTTGGGGTCTCCGTTGTTGGCTGAGTCGATCTGGTTGCTCTTGCCGAGGTTTTTGATGATGTTCAGGTTGATCCGGGCTGTTTCCATGAAGCTGTTCTCCAGCAGCCAGCCGTCAGATTCAGAGTTGGGGTCGCCGTGTTTCAGCACGTTCTCCAGGGAGGTCTGGAGGAAGCGGACCCCTGTTAGCACGGAGAGCTGGAAGAAGACAGATGGTCAACGCTGAATGTTTGGTGGAAGGACACCCACACAGACCCGAGAAGAACACCCAGATCCACCACAAATATGACCTGTTCTACAGGTAACATAAGGCTTATGTTAGGATTAGCACTAGCATGCGGGTGTTGACACAAAGACTCAATCGTGTCTCCATCTTGTACAGTGGACAATAAAAGCGAGCTGAGTTTCCCACTGAGGGGGGAACCAGTGAGAATATCCTTCATCGCCTCACCTCAAAGAGCCAGGTGATGAGGACCGTGAGCCCGATGGACTGCATGATGTGGGTGTAGTAGTCCAGCAGGGCCTGGCGGCAGCCCGTCATCCACAGGTTCAGGATCTCAGTCTGGTGCTCGTAGTTGAAGTGGGCCGAGCTGTTGGTGATCTGATGCTGGATGCAGGGGCGAGGGGAGAAGGTGTTGCAGCAGCTGAAAGGAACGCCGTCCATCAGGTACTTCCCCTCAATATTACTTCTCAACCGGCTACAAACCAGGAAGAAGAACATTGTTTCAGTAATGCTTATTCCCTAATGATTGAATATTTCAAATACATAGATTTCAGTGATGTTGACATCACTTTGGTCATGTTTAGAAGCAGGTGTTTCAGCTTTTTATGCTCAGTTAGCTTACACTTACTCCACCACCTCTTTTTTGGACATGTCCAGGTAACGGCTGCTGATCCACTGGATCTGGAACCAGTCCTTGTAGCCGTTGTTTCCGCAGCACTGGAACTCAATCTGCAGCATGTCCACGGTGCGTTTCAGGAAGCAGCGGCCAGGTGTGTCTGTGTCCTTGTAGAACCTCATGGCCTCCGCTAACCCCTGGTTCAGAGACTCCTCCAGCTCCCCACGCATGCTGTAACACATCAGCGCCCCGGCCAACACGCAGAAGGTGAAGAAGAATGTGCAGATGATGTAGGGCAGCAAAATCAGCTTCCAGCGCAGGAACTTGGTGCTGTCCACGCAGTCGTAGCAGATCTTTCCCCCCAGGAAATTTATGGCACAGGCGATGAGGCCCACAGAGATCAGCATGTTGGGCACATATTGGATGGCTCGCTCTGCCATCAGCTCCTTGCGCTTGAAGAGCTCCACCTTGAGGAAGATCCCCAAGCTGAACAGGATTACCCCTGTCACCACTGAGATCCAGTTCAGGATCCACAGCACCTGGGCCAGCTTGTCCCTCTTGGTCTTGGTAAACTTCACTTTCAAGACAGCCATGGCTTCCTCCTCCTCCTCAAGTGGATTTGTTTAAGTCCTGGGGGGGCAATTCAAGGTGGGCTGCAGATAAGGCTGAAGAGAGGAGCAGGTAATGGTCCGGAGGGTGTGAAAGACGGGGAGGGGGCGTTGCCTGAAAGGTTCTCTGAAGGGCCACGCTAAGCAGATTAGCCTGGTAGTCAGCATTGAGATCTTGTGGACGCTGCATTCTGCTTGCTCCGTCGCAGCGCTGCAAGATGACAAGAGAATAACAACAAAAAAACAACAACACAATCACACAGAAAAACAAATAGAGGAAAAATACTCTTGTATTAATCTACATGTGAGGCCGAATGACAAAGTACAACAGAGCAGTTGTAGCACTTCTGTCCATTTAACAAATGGATTACCCACCTGCTCCTCATCAGCAGTCAGCCTCACGATCTGACGCCATTCTGCTCTGATTTAGTCCAATTTCCTCCTGACAGGCGAGAGGATTCCGGGGAGAGCGGCGTGGCTGTGGTGATGCGTGCAGTATGGCAGCAGACACGCTGGAATCACAGAGACGAGCAGCCCAGTCCTGACCCACCTGCTAATCCCCTTTAATCATTAATCATCCCTGGGCCCCCACCAGGGATTTGGACCTACCTTCTGTCACCTGTTCAAATCTGTAGACTGTCACTGAGAAAGTGAACCATGGTCGCTGCGTCTTTGGAATTAAAAAAAGTGTCAACTCTAAACGAGAGTCCTGCATTTTAACAAGTAAGTTCAGGTACTTACTTGCTATCAGACACAATGAATTACAATGATGATTTATTTAATGAATTAAAATGAAGATACCATGAATGAGTGTCGTGTTAGCAGTTAACCATCCTGTAGATCACATTATCGCCATTGTTTCAGCCATAATCATCTGCGAGTGACGCTAATACCTCCAGAAGCTCATTTGGTTGATGCAATAACCATTTACCGTGTCATATAATCGTCTATTTTAGACGGGAATTTTTAAATTGAAGATAAGGAAGTGGCCCGTTTTCTCACCATGGCAGTGAGAAAACAGGATGAGATGAAAAAGGTGGCTCTGTGTCAGGCTGCAAAAGCTTTGATCACTCAGCCCCAGACCAGATGTTTTAGACAGCTGCATATTTCCTGGACCAGACACACTCTGGGAGTGGCTGAGCCATTCCCTGAGGATGCTTCAGACTCAGGGGTTGTCTTCCCTGTCATGACCCCAACGTGCCACTAGATGGCGCCCTATACCATTCAGCAATGAATGCATCTAAAATGACGCTTGTTTGTTCCTTGTTAACATTCAGATCTAGAGCAAATATTTTGTCTTAGGTTTTCAAAAAGCACTTTTACCATGAGGTAAGGGCAGTGACTCCTGCTTCCTGTCCCCCGCATGGGTGCATCCAGCCACACTGATGCCATTTTCCGGTTGAAAGTGACCCCCTCCAGAGACTAAAACCCCTACATGGATTTCTGTCTGCAGAGAATCTGGCCTTGTCTGCTTAAGATCATGGCTGCAAATCTGTGGTGCGCTGCTCTGGCTCTGCAACACTGAACCCAGCTTTGTTCTGGGAGAGAGCTCCTCTAAAGCAAAATAGAAACTGGATGATCACGATGTGCGCTCTGCACAGAGATTTGTTTTTGCTGTAGGCAGCTACATGGAACAGGACATAGAAACCTGTTCAGAAGACAGCAGTTAGTTGAGCAATATTTGCAAAAAGCAAATAAACTTTACAGAGATTATCTGGGTATCAGTTTTAGCGCAAACGGAAAAAAAGACTTTGACATTTAGAGCTTCTATGCAAAGCGGAATGTAAATAGCTTTCAGCAGAATGCTAATTGTCGAGCATGTTGAGCCAACATCCGTACAGCTTGTTAGCTGAATAATCAATGTTACCGTACTGGGCCAGCATAATTGTATAACACGGCTGCTGCTGCTGTGCTCTGCAGGGGGCAGGGCACCGGTGCCTGTAGCCACAGCAGGTCAGCTTAGCTTCAAGGAGACGGAGGCAAGTGGGGACGGTGTCACATTGGCTACCTATAACCATGCGACAGTCACTCACCCATGGAACACCACCCTATGGTGCATAATTGGGAGCAAACCTCCATCCTCAGTGCAGACTGCTTAATGCAGCATCCTAGGTCCTACACCAGGACTGCCCAAGTACATGTTCAATAACCCACCTGCCAATAACTCACCTGCATTATCATAATCCATAATTATATTCATATTCCATAATTCATGTAAAGTACCTGTACATATGCTATTTATTTCCTATCATGTTTTTTTATTATGTGTATATAGTGGTTTGTCATATTTTTATTTTTATTTTTATTTATCTTGTCTTCCTCTTTCCAATTTCAAAATTTTTCTCTAATGTTTATGCTGCTGGAACAGTGAAATTTCCCCGTTGTGGGATGAATAAACATATTCTATTCTATTCTATTCTATTCCTTCTTGTGAAATGGGAGGCTTCCTGCAATAGATCTATATTTCGAAGCTCCATGAATCCTGCTGCAGGAACAGGAACAAAGAGATTAAACGCAGATCACATCTGCAGCAGGGTGAACCGCCGGGGCCGGTAGGGGTCGCTGTTGGTCCAGTAACAGCCCAACAGCGCCTCGGCTTCAGATGATCTCATTTCCAGCTCTCCCGAGGGTTTCTCTTCATCTCAACCCAGCAGGTTCCTCTTAACTCCC
>CAAE01015019.1:3451242-3519288 GCA_000180735.1 Tetraodon nigroviridis
ATGCAGTAATGTAAAGGAGCAGCAGAAAAGTCATTAGAATTGGCAGCATTATTAAAAATAAAAAAAGCAGTACAAAGAATGACATGTAAGAGAAAAGCATCAATGAAACAATGAATGCAGTAATGTAAAGAAGCAGCAGAAACATCATTAGAATTGGCAGCATTATTAAAAATAAAAAAAGCAGTACAAAGAATGACACGTAAGAGAAAAGCATCAATGAAACAATGAATGCAGTAATGTGAAGAAGCAGCAGAAACTTCATTAGAATTGGCAGCGTTATTAAAAATAAAAGAGCAGTACAAAGAATGACATGTAAGAGAAAAGCATCAATGAAACAATGAATGCAGTAATGTAAAGAAGCAGCAGAAACGTCATTAGAATTGGCAGCATTATTAAGAATAAAAGAAGCAGTACAGAGAATGACATGCAAGAGAAAAGCATCAATGAAACAATGAATGCAGTCATGTAAAGCAGCAGAAACTTCATTAGAATTGGCAGCATTATTAAAAATAAAAAAAGCAGTACAAAGAATGACATGTAAGAGAAAAGCATCAATGAAACAATGAATGCAGTAATGTAAAGAAGCAGCAGAAACATCATTAGAATTGGCAGCATTATTAAAAATAAAAAAAGCAGTACAAAGAATGACATGTAAGAGAAAAGCATCAATGAAACAATGAATGCAGTCATTTAAAGAAGCAGCAGAAACTTCATTAGAATTGGCAGCATTATTAAAAATAAAAAAAGCAGTACAAAGAATGACATGTAAGAGAAAAGCATCAATGAAACAATGAATGCAGTAATGTAAAGCAGCAGAAACTTCATTAGAATTGGCAGCATTATTAAAAATAAAAAAAGCAGTACAAAGAATGACATGTAAGAGAAAAGCATCAATGAAACAATGAATGCAGTAATGTAAAGCAGCAGAAACTTCATTAGAATAAGCAGCATAAATAGAAAATCAGCAGAAAAGGCCCATTTTAACATTCAGTCATTTAAATCAGCGCCATCTAATAATTTCAAACCGCAGCGGTTTAAAAACTGATCGAAGCAGAGATGGAGAAGCTTTTCACACTGGCTACGTGGGGGGCAGCACGCTAGCTAGCTAACGAAGCTCTCACAACTATCGCAAACATCGATAAAAGCAGTTAACCAATTAATAAATGCCCCAATTTAACATTCACAGTCATTTAAATCAGCGCCATCTAATAATTTCAAACCCGCAGCGGTTTAAAAACTGATCGAAGCAGAGATGGAGAAGCTTTTCACACTGGCTAGCTAGCTAGCTAACGAAGCTCTCACAATCATCACCAACATCGATGACCAAATAGTGACTAAAAAGCACACGATCAAACCGACAAACAGGCTACGAGCATAAATGTATTTAAACCAGCGTTAGAAATTTAAACCCGCAGCAGAAATAATTCAAACGAAACCGCTGCTTTTGCAGCGTCAAACGGCAGAAGCTTCAATTAGCGATATAACAAAGTATGTAGGCAAAGTAAAATAAAAGCCCACATTTCTGCAAACAGAATATTCAAACTCTGAAGCACTACAAACAAAACACACATAAAGCATCCTAATAATTAGCGTTAATGCCATAAACTGAAAGCAGCAGGATCACAGGTGAGCTCTTACCTTCATGTTGAACAGGCGGAGAACGTTAGCACGCTAGCGTGTTAGCTAGCAGCGGTGCTATTTATGGCCGACCTGCGTCAGCCGGAAACGTTTGACAGCGTCATCGGCCAATGACACTCAATTATCCAGCTATATGCGACTTTCCTGACCAATAAACAGCGTTAGCGTGTGATCGTCCGTCCCTACTCCGTGTTCTGGATCAATTCTACGTTTGTCGCCCAGCAACAGTAAGTGTCAATCTTCACTCGGCTTCAGTCATTGGCTGACCGAGCATCAGTTCGGGGACAACCAGGAACTTTTGCGGAGTTACAACCAGTCCGGTTGCTAATGCTACTGCTAGGTAGGACGCAATTTATGGGGAATTTCGGTCCCCTAATCAGAAAACGGTGGCAGTTTGCGTTATTAAGAATTAATAGCACGACACTAGCTACATTTTTTTTTTCCAATAGTATGGACTTAAATTATAGTCTATTATTAAATGTTGCAGCAATCAAAATAGAATGCTGCAGACAGTTCATAATCAATGTTCCCTCTAATTTTTCATTAATCATTCATTATTATGCGTTAATTTTATTTTCAATTCAGGTTGGATTTTTTTTCTTGTGCGCAGCGCAGCATTTTATGTGCGCGGAGACCGTGTCAGCAGTGCGCGTTTGCGCACGCGCGCAGCTTAGAGGGAACAGTGGTTGCAGGGCCACCTGAGTGACACTTACCTCAGAATACCCCACTCTTTGTGCATGATACAACACCAGTGTATCCAGCTTTGGCTGGCCAGAGTAGTTGACAGTGATGTATTCATCTATTTTTGCCTAATGAATTTACTGTTGTATTGTTCATTGACCTGGATGTTAACCAGTTTAAAGGAAGAGGATACTCTCGCTGCAGGGATGAGCCTGGGTAATTGTTTTACTGAGTTGTCAGTGTGTAATTATTCTGTGGCGATGGAGTCAGCTGGTAGTTTCCCAGAGAATTTAAAAGAAGGCGAGACTGTTGGCTGAAAAACAGCAACACCGAAATTAATTTACAAGGATTCTAACATGGAGCTCGTTACCTAGTGATAACCTGTTTTAGTCAAAGTATCTGCTCATAATGTACTTCTTTTATTAACTCTCTGTCACTGAATGAGCTCAAGGAAAGTGCTATTTCAATTTTTATCCTGCCCAGAAGTGACTACATCAGTTAAACAGAGATATAACGTTAACAAAAGTGTTTTAAATCAGTTTAAGACAACAGCTGATTTCTGTTTCATGGCATAACTGCAGACGAACAGAGAATCACAATATTAAAGATAGTTGTGAATTCCAGTCTTCTCCTATCTGACCTCATGCATGACATTTTTAGACAGTCATAGTGGCGAAGTAATAAATGAGATGTTCACTGCAGCAAAAACAAAGTCATCGATCAAACTGCAGAAGCTCACAAAGAGATTACACCATCTTAGAGAGATATCACCAAATGAAATACCATCGATTTTGGCATCATTATGAAAATGGTATTTGCATCGAGAAAGAGGCGTAGAGTTATGGCCCGGCTGATGCTGCACATTGAAACGCTAGAGATTCAAACACAGACTAATAGGCCCTATTAGGGGCATTTAATCAGTGCGGCTGGTGTGGTGCAGCCCTCCTGAGGAAAGATAAATGGGTACAGGATATTTCATCAGGCATCCCCACATCACTGCCCAGGATATGAGATGGGAATTTTGTCTGTTTCACAATTTTTCCATGTCAGAGAAAAAAGGTGTTGGGGGTGAGTGTTATATAAAAAAAGCGAGAGCTGCTCTTTCTCTTTCTCTTTCTCGTTTGTTCATGACTCGTTCTGATGGTCCTGATCACTGCAGCTTCACCCATCACCGTCCTGCCACGCCCTGCTTCCTTCTTTGTGTGTCAGGAACACACACTCCCTGAAGAAATCTGCTTTGAGTTGCTCATGTGATGACCTCAGTTTTCAATGCTCCAGGACCAGATTTAGGACCGCAGCAGGGTCCTTTCAGTCCACACTGGTCTCCGTTTGTTGGTTTTACCTCTTTGAAGGAAAAGGTTGTTTGCTTAGCTGCCATTGTGTCTCATGAAAAATGGATGACCTCCCAAGGTTTTATGCTGCCCGTTGCCTGCCCCCCCTCATCTGTGGACCATATTCAGGTTAGAGTCCTCATCTTTTCCTCTCTCCTCCTCCCTCCCTCTCTTCTCTCCTTGGTTTTTTCTGGGGTTGAATATCTTAACACATATTTCAGCCTGACACACTTTTGCTCCTGGGGGTCCCCTGGGTCCTTAATTCTGCAGCCCTCACATGCTGTATTATTTAGGAATGCTTTAGATTTCTGTCTCTCTTTCTCTCTCTCTCTCTCTTTAAATGCTTGGGTATAATCTGCTGTTCGATCAAGGAATAATGTCTGATGGAGTAGTTGGACCCTTGATATGACCATTCGGATGCTGCAGCCCCCACACATCAAAAAAGATAACAGTCTGCATAAGTCATAGTACACCCACAAATGTCAAATCACCTGTTAGAAACCCCCCCACATCCAAGTGCATGACATCAGTGTGAATTCCCCCATTTCCCCCGCCCCTGAAAAGCTATTGCTCGTCTTAAATTGACTGATTTGCCTTTAGCTGATATGAGTGTATTTAAAAAAAACAAACAACACTTTACCATGCTCTAATGTTTTGTTCTTAGACTGCTTCTTGTTAGTGGGAGAAAAGAATATTCCAACACTCCAGGAAGGGCCAGGCAGCCTTCCTTTATCTGTGGCCATTGGTTTATTGTCCTGTCCACTGGGGGGCGCTGTAGCCGGAAGGTTCGGGGACACTGAAAGACACCCTGGTCCGCCCAGCAGACGGGCGCAGTGGGCCGTGTCAGATGGCCTTGACAGCTACCTGTCTTTCCTTAAATACTCTCTCCGTGCATAAACCAACCATTACTCTGCCTGAGTGCACTCACACACACGGCAGAGACTGAGTGAGCTTCACTCACACACACCCTGTCTCCTTGTTCACGCATATGTGCAATCTCTTCATTTTTATCTGATATTATTGTTATCAAACTTTATTCCAAACTGAAATGAAGACTTGAATACCGCCTCTTTGTTTTGTTTTTATTATTATTTTTATATTCTACCTGTAATATCATTTATGACAATATTTTACATTACATAATCAATATTCTCCCTGTTCCAGGTGGAGTGACCTCATCCCTTCCTGCCATAGGTCCCCTGGTCCAGGTGGATGTGCTCCGCTCCTCCTTCTCCTCCTTCTCCTCCTCCCAGCGCTGAAGGTGGTCTACTGGTTAAAGACCGTGACTCCCAACTGGGAGTCTCGGGTTCAAGTCTCAGCTCGGACGGGGCTGCAGGTGGGTGTCACTCAGCCGGTTTCTGTGTGTGTCTGTCCTAAAAACCAAAACCAAACCAAACAAAAACCTCAAAGAACAAAACCAAAAACCAACAAACAAACAAAACCAAACTTGCGTTGCGTTGCGTGGACCCTTGCGTGGACCCTTGCCTGGATCGTTGCGATTGCGAAATTTGGCATCATTTCAATTTCATTTCAATTTTTTTTTTGGAAATGTTAAGTTAGTTTCACCCTGGCAACTGAACAAAGAATGTAAACAAAGCATGTGAGTGTCCATAGTATTTTTTCTCTGTGTAAGAGCTGCTAACATAATAAAGCTTCTTCTTCTGAACGTTGCAACCAAACCAACAGCACACACAGTGCGAAGTGAAAATGTAAATGTGAAATTTAAGCCAGTTCCCGGCGTGTGGCTGCTGCTCTGTTCCGGGTGTGTGTCGGCGTGGGTCCGTAGCCGGGACCGGTGGGCTGACTGAATATTTGTGACTGGCCGAATAGCCCCTCGATCAGCCTAAGCGGACCAATAGGCGTTAATATGGGGAGACGCTGAGTTGTGCGTTGTTCTTCCAAGTGACAGACATAAAAAAGCCAAGCAAGCAAACAAACAAATAAACAAACATATAAACAAAAATCGGGGTTATAAAGTCGGGGTTATAAAGTCAGGCCCCAGCCTCAGCATCCGTCTGCGGCCGAGGAGGATGCGGCTCCGCGCGTCTGCATCCTCCGCGCATGCGCACTTCTGCAGGACGCGCGGCGAAGCAGGGAGACGAGGAAAAATGGCCCTGGATAATTTAATTTTCGCCCAGTGCATCCTTTATTTTTTAGCTTTTGTGTTTGGTTTCATCGCCGTGGTACCTCTGTCCGAGAACACGGAGGATTTCGGGGGGAAATGTCTTCTGTTCACGCGGGGGATGTGGCAAAACGAGAACATCACCGTGTCGAAGCAGCGCTTCATCGTGGAGGAGTGGGGACCGGAGTCCTCCTGCAGCTTCATCACTTTCGTGGGGATAGCGTCGCTCATCCTGTCCGCGGTGCAGGCCTGGAGGCTGCTCTTCTTTCTCTGCAAAGGACACGATGAGTGAGTGCGCCATTCTCCACCCTCCAAAAATACAAATAATAACAAAACCCGAGCTTCCACGTCCGGGTGTGAATCCGTTTTTCAGCGCCCTTAACGTCTGTCTGTGCACCATGTTTTTGAATGACTGCATGCACAAGCTACGGCTCACCATGCTAAGCTATGATACCTGCTCTAAAAATGCTTCGTCACGTCCTCCCTCACACAGGTGAGGACAAGCACAACCTTTTAGAAGCAAAAATCCTGATGCTTGAGCAGAAGCCTTCCCCAGCCTCTACAATTATAACCTCTGTTTCTCACTCATCGTTAAAGACGGCAGGCGTTCTTCTCTTTCCTCAGCTCCATCTTCAACGCCTTCCTCAACCTTCTGATCAGCTCCCTGGTGGTGTTCACCGTCTTTTTGTCCAGCACCATCGTCAGCGTGGGGTTCAACATGTGGTGCGACTCCGTCACGGAGGGCGGCGCCATGCCCAGCAGGTGGGCTGCGGGACGTCTCACAGGAACCTGCGGAGGCTTCGCTCCCTAAACGTCTTCTTCCTCATTTCAGCTGCGAGGAGCTGCAGGACACGGATCTGGAACTGGGCTTGGACAACTCGGCCTTTTACGACCAGTTTGCCATCGCTCAGGTGAGTCCTTATTTGACCCGATCCCCATGTGAACGAGGCACATTCACAGGAATCCCCCCCCCCCACAGTTCGGGCTGTGGGCTGCCTGGCTCTCCTGGCTGGGCATCGCAGCCATGGCCTTCCTGAAGGTGTATCACAACTACAGGCAAGAGGACCTGCTGGACAGCCTGATCCATGAGAAGGACTTCCTGCTGGGACGCTCTGCACGCCGTGGCTCTGACCTCAAAACTGGCCTCATCTAGAAACCAGAGGATGCCTAAACACACACACACACACACCTTCATTCCAGCACCAACCTTATGTAGACAATCGTTTATCTGATGGTTGAATCAGCTTGAAGGATCTAGCTTTGTTCTCTCACCAGTAGGTTGTGATGTAACACCAGAATCCTTGCTTTGCTCTTCACCCAGCGCTGCTCCTCAGTACACACACATACACACTATAAAGCATTTAATGGAAACGTACCTGTTGTTTTTTTTCCTAATCTCAGTACGGTATTAGCGGCTGGGACAGATTCCTGGCCGCGTCGCTGTGTCTTTGTGAAACTGCATGGGTGTGCTGCATGATCAAACTAGGCTGGTGGTGTGTAGACGGGGACTTTCTTTGTTTTTCTACGCTTATAAATACACCCCAACGTATTCTACGTCACTACTTGAATCGTTTTTGTTTGCATGTCGCAGCAAAGCCAAACTTGTCTGCTGTTCCAGTATTATTCACACTTTTATCAAGTACAAGAGCTGTTTTGTAAACAGGACAAACTAGTTCAGACTCTTCATGTATTAAGCCGCCATGTGTGAAAGTTAAACAAATATATATATTTTATGCCAATTACTATGAGGCGTGTTCTTTTTTTCTTAGAACAGTGAGAGAACAGATGCAGACATACCTGCATTAGTTTCTTCTCCCCTTACATGCAGACAGCGTTTCACACACCTCCACACAAGAACACAGAGCTGATGCAATCTGTAACGTTTTATTTATTCATTTTATTTCAAACAAGTTAAACGAACTGTTGGAAACCAGTAAAGCCCTCCGTAAAGGCACTTCTTCCAAAGTGGCCATAAAAGTTCGAGCAGCTGTGAAACGCAGCCTCTAAGATAATCATAAGAGACGCGGATTCACTGGTTGTTGGGTTTATTGCTAATGACGCTGTAGTTTGACAGTACAGATGTGGACGCTTGTTTGTTTGGGTGTTTTTCTTCCATGTGGGCCTCATTAACCTGATATTGCTTTGGCATTCAAATGTGGAAACTCCAGAGTCCTGAAACAGTTTTTACAAATAGAGACGTGCCAGTGGAAACCAGGAGAAGTGTGTTATTGCTCATCATCAGAGGTCTGTGCATCACTTTCACTGACATGAACTCTTTTGCACTGATAATATTCTCTTCAATTTCTGTGTTTGGCCTCATTAAATGTGTTTTTTGTGTCCATATAAATATCATAACACGACATCCAAGGTAAAACCTTAGTATAAATATTTTTAAATAAAAATAACAAAAAGTTAAAAAATATTTGGAGCCAGTTAAAGTTTGATATTTGAACAGACGAAGCTACATGGTTTTGAAGAATATATAACGTTTACACTAAAGGATATTAGTGGTATTTGCTTGGTTACATTAAAAGCAGTCACCATCGTTCATATTGATACATTTATGTGACAGAGAAAAGAGAGGATTAATGAAGTTGTGCTGCAGATTAGCTGCACCCGGAATCAGCTGGACACAGTTGTCCATGAGAAGGAGAGGAAAAAACTGTGTTTTTTGCCAATTAGTCATCCAGTCTGGTGCTGGGAGGTGATGCAGCTCCCTGGTTTTTTCCTCTCTTATCTTCAATTGTTAACACAGGTGTGCCTCTGTCTTCCTCCTCTTCCTCCTACTTCAGATCTAAAAAAATGTTTCTACATTCCTGCAGGGCCATTTATAGGGACAAACATTTGTATAGTCTTTACACACACACACACACACACGCACACATTCAGTTGGGTGTGACAAAATAAATAAATTCATTCTAGGGTTAGGGAAACATTCACTCAGAAATCATAGAAGATTAAGCGTTATCTGGGTATTAGCATAACGGATGTTATACAGGTCATATATACAAATATGGAAGCTACATATTTCTGAGGTTACACATTTTTTCCTTCTTCACTCACAGAGTAGATCAACACTGCAGACGGTGTGAAGTGTTGGTAGGCCTGGGATCTTTCCAAAATATAAAAAGAGAGGAAAACTGTAGCCGGCTCCTCGTCTCCCCCCATGGTCTGTTTGTGTCACTGCATGGTCAGCCATATCCAGCAGCCCCACAGAAGCTGCTTCATCTGCAGCAGGTAGACAGCTAGGGCAGCCTCCAGCTCCTCACACAACCGCTGCTGGTGCCGGCGGTCTGTGCAGTACATGGCCACGCCCAGGAATGACATCAACAGGAAGAGGCAGGTGAAGAGGGCAAGGTGGGGACGGGATGGAGTCGTCTCATAGGCTGGGAAGGGAAAAGAGGAGTCTGCTGAAAAAGAGCATTATAGCAGTGCTGTTCTCAGTTGTGTCTTTCCTGCGACCCATGCTTTGGAAGCTTTGTTGTGATTGTACGTTTACAGTGAAGCATTGCACACGCTGTGTTTCCACCATTAGAAAGTGGGTGATAGCAGCAAGCTGTACTTTGCATAGCAACTAAAATGAAATCCAAACTGGACTTTTCAAGTCTCTAAATCTCAGTTCCGTTTAGTACAATATTTCTTTAAAATAAACAAGGTCTGGGCAGTTGCTCATGCATGATTGAATGGTGGCTGTCAGACACACTTACTACCTGCACAGTCAAGGTGGGGAATGTCTGTGAACCCAACAGAAGAGGCCTGTCAATAAAAAGGAGCAAAGCTGTGCCCACCCACACTCCATTATTTCTCTGAAACAGGTTCTACCGGCACTAATTTGCATGTATATTTGTGACGTTTAACCTAAAATGACTTTATCTGTGTTCCATGTGTGCCAACAGTGATTATCCCTGACAAAAGGGTCTATACTTTGCAGCGCTCTCACCATGCACAGTGGTCTCCGGATCCCTGAATCGAACTCTCCTCTCGCCTTTCCGTCTGTGGTTGGGCTCCACCTCTGACCCGTAGATGGAACTCGGCCTCTTTAGAATGGAAGTGGGGACTTTGCTGCTGTTTATCTGCATCAGACATGGGTCAGGATCACGTTTTGGGTTTCTACAGTGGTGGCCACGTTGGCACGTATCCTGACCTTTGGGGTGTCCTCCTGTAGGTGGTGGGCGTCCTTTCTGTGGCGGATCTCTGAGTTCTTATCCCGGTGGGAATGAGGGAAACAGTGAACGGCTGAGTCCTGGATGGACTCGGCCGCAGCGAAGCGTTTGGACAGGGCGGACACACACTCACCCAGGGAGTCTAGAGGGAGAACCATGAGCAGACGTGAGCGGTGATAATGCATCACGACAGTCTGAAAGCTGACAGCAAGGAGAGAGTAAACAGGCAAACTTCCACATGCAAATGTGTCAAAGGAAAAACACTGCAGTCAACTGTGTGAGCGTTGACGAGGACAGCATCAAGAAACTACCACAGAAACCTTTATAACAACTACTGGCAGCATTGGTAGCAGCAGTTGTTGCGGAAGACTGCTGATTTTTGGGCCAAAGGGCACCGCAGCTTAGGAGAAGATGTGATGCCACTGGAAAACATTAATGCACAAACACAAACACATGCATACACACGCCTGCGCGCATGTACACACCATCAATGCCTCCTGACCCCTATCACAGCACAAGACAAGAACAGTGTGTTTTTCTTCCACATGCTCCTGTCTTTGTCCCTGTTCAGCATCCTGACTTAGCGAAACCACACAAGGCTGGTTTATACTGCACACATAAAAATGTCACAGCAGTCAGAAGAATCCATAATTCAGAAGGATGAAGAATGCAGAATTAGGAGAGTGCAGCCCCGCTTAATGCGGCTCACGCATTCATCCTTTCTTTCTGTTTTTGCTCTACATGAAAGCACTCCGGCATGTTGTACGTGTTCATTAATTTAACATTTTAATGGCTTTACATGGTTTTTAGGCTACATGAAGGGTGCTAGTCCTCTTCCTCTGCATGCTAACTTCTCTGAAACACAAAGGCTCTTGTCATTTCTGGTGCATATCGTGCCTCATGTGACGAAGGCTCCGCCCCCATTCTCCAGGCTAAACACTGACAGGGTTTACTGATATGGTGACAGAGGCGCCCTGCTGGTGTTTTCAGCACCAACTGCATTGTTTTCCCAACACGGGCTGATCCCTGTAGCCCCAGGTGGGTTCTTACCTGAATATTCTGTCTTGCCGATCTCAGCATAGACGCTGGCCATCAGCTCCAGGCTTCTGGCCGTAATGGGGTGATCATTACCGAAAGTCCTCTGGTGGATCTTTGTAGCCTGAAAGACGAAAGCATCATCAGCATTTGGCACTAACAGAGAAGCAGTTAGGGATGAAGGGATGACGTACCTTACCACTGTATTCTAGAGCTAGATGAGGCCTGGGAAGAAAAAGAAAAAGCGGTTGGACAAACACTTCACTGCTTTTATTGTGACGCTGGACAGCACGTTCTGTGCCTTCTGCAAACAAAAGCAGCCTTGTAAAAGCAGAATCGCCTTATAAAGGCCAGCTCAGCACTTCCATTTTACTTGACGGGTACTTTGAAAGGCAGCCCCAGCTCTGCTTAATCAAAAGTAGTGGCCCATGCTGGTGGGATCAGGTGGGCAGATCACTTTCAGTGGCAGGATGATAAATCCCAGCGTGTTTTGATTAGACCTGGAGAGCAGGAGGGAGGAAGTGGAGACCTTCCGTTGCTGCCAGCACTGACAGGCTCAGCCTTTGTTCAGGCTGAATTACAGAGCTCGAGCGTTGTTTACCACGAAGCTAGGCCACCGTGAAGTGAAAAGCTGCCAGCTGTTCCACTTATATCTGCCCTAAAAATGAATCCAAGGACAGTCATCACCCCCGCAACCCTCACGTGAGCCCCTCTGATGTAGAGCAAGCTCTGTTTATTGTAACAGATGTCAGCTTCGCTGTTCACCAACACTTCTCTTCAATTAGTAATGGCCGGGTGTCCATTTGCACTCTAGAAGGTGCTTCTAAGGGGAAATCTGATAGGCACAGACAGATCTGCACATCGCCGGCCTAAAAGACTTCCTGTGACACTGCTGAAAGATTGTAGAAGTAATGCAACTTCCTGATCAGCTGGGTATTTTTGATAAAGATCTATGAGAGTGGTAGGTTTGCACATTTCATTAAAGATTCACACACACACACACACACACACACACACCACACACACACACACACACACACACACACACACACACACAAACACATCCCACCCGCTGCAGCAATCAGATTAAATGGTCTGATCTAAACAATGACAACAAAGGCTCGGAAAGTAGGTAGGCGCCGCCAAGCCCAGCAGAGTGGCCCTGCAACAGGAGCCCCCAGATCCAGTGAAAGAGTTCCTCCTGTGACACACACACACACACACACACACACACACACACGTACAGGGTGGTGTCTCTTTTCTGCACATCTACAGGGAAATTCAACCCTGAAAAGACGCTGTGGCGTTTGAAAAATTTCCACTGCAGAAAGGTCAGTCAGGCGCGTGCGAAGCCTGACATTTCTGACTAAGACACTGCACAACAATAAACACAGAGGATTTAAAGCTGAAAGGGGGTCACACAAGCCCTTCAATTGATGTCTTTGAGAAGACTTTTCTTCCAATTACATAAATCTGATCTTGGTATTAGGAAGGGCGGATTACTAAACAAACAAACGAGCTGTTAGTTCAATCCGGTGGCTTCTTATGTAATAGAAGTGACACACAAAAATTAATCCTGGTGAGCTGTTTACATGGTTACACTTTAATTAGCATGGAAAATATTTCAGGTTTCACTATGGCGACACACCCATATTACAGACATTCAATTGCCTGACTAAATGATACTGGTAAGTTAGGAAATGATGTACATAATAGTGTTTTACTGACAGGACAACAAAAACAGCAACCAGAGGAATCCTAGGTCCACTAGGATTACATTTTACCTACTGTTTGCTCATGATGCACAGGTGGGCCAGACGCTCGAGCTGCTGAGCCTGGGAGGCCTGCTCCAGGAGCTCCTCTGGGCCGGTCCATCCCGTGGAGCCCAGCGTCGCCTCCTCCTGAGGTCCTGCTACACAAACACAGGGCATGGAGTTACTGCTAGCCCCCAGGCAGACACAGTCTACACCTTTGTCTTCTTTTCTGTCTCTCCGCACTGCCCGCTGACAACTAGAGACAAAATAATTGCCACAAAAAAGTTTCTGGCTGTTTAGGTCTGTCCGTCTGTCTGTTTCAGGCTGTCTGAGGAGCGGAGAGGCTGACAGAGGACTGGAGCAGCCAGAGCACAGATGAGGGCCGGACACAGTAGATAAGGGAGGCAAACAACACACCACGCCCACTCACACACACTCGTGCAAACAGTGACAAACCGCAAACACACAGCATGAGACCCACGAGAGGGAGAACGAGGACAGCTCAGCCTGCACTTCAGCACTGGGAAAACCTTGTAATTGCCCAAAAACCTGATCAGGTAGCAGAGAAAGAAATAAGTAAATGAACAAATAGAACCTGTGGAGCAGCGGCAGCGACAGCAGCGGTGCTGACGGAGGCCAGCGTTCCGCCCCAGCGAGTGCTGAATCAGGGGCTTCGCTGTTGTAAAGCATCACTCAGCTCCCACCGTAAAGGCCTCCATTTGTCTTCCCTTGTGCTTTCTCCCCGTCGCTGCGCCCAGCACGCCGAACTGCTGCTTCAGCAGCAGGCAGCCAGGAGGACTCAAATGTCTGGAGCACCAGCAGGTGATGAACGAGCAGCCGCGCAGGGAGCCTGCAGCCATTAATCCTCCACCGGGTTCAGCGTAAACAGCAGCAGTTTCCACCCATCTTAATAAGTTAATGCTTAAGCCCAAACTCAATCAGCAGATCTACGTCAGTCTGAGTGGAGCATTTTGAAAGCTTTTTTTCAAGTAAGGCTTGAAGCATGCGGGGTACTTGCCTGGGCTGCCTTGCAGAGCCGTGAGCTCGATCAGCGCCACCTCGTAGAACATTTTCTCAGCCTGGATGAACTGGAGGGCCTTCCCATCTGTTTATAGGGGTTAGGGAGCCGTCTCAGTCGTCACCTGGATTAGTCAGGGCATTAAAAGCCAGCCCCGTTGCCCAGCCTGGCCCTGTTTGCCCTGCATTGTTTTGCCATCTATCTTGAGCGTGACCCCTTTTCCCACAAACAGAACGTGCCGCCGCTGATACGGAAAACAAAGAACGCCAGCGACCTTGAATCTGCAACTATGTGCTTCATTTAACAAATGGGACCCGTGTGAAAACTTTGCTAATCAAGCTCACGCTTGTGACGTCTACACTCGCTGTGATGTCATCTCACGCACTTATTTTAAGAACACAGTGTGCTTGAAAGTTCCGTTTGATGCTCCACTCCTGTGTTGCTTTCATGCATAGATTCTATAAAAAAGCCTCCTAAATTTAGAACCTTCAAAAGCATACCCTGCCCTAAGAGTCTGTCCTGCTGTAAAATGACACCGCAGAGATTTGGTGAATGTACAGACCGACGGGATGAAGAATGCCTAAAATAAACACAGCTCTGCTGGTGGAAATGTCCCACCTCACAGCAGAAATCTCACGAGGAACTTCATCATTCTCAGGAGCTTCAGGAGCTCACATTTCATCCGTGTGGAGGGGACGGACATATCTCAAATAAAACCTCGGCACAATATTTTCCACTTTTACGGAGCAGCCAAGCTTGGACGGGAACGGCTGTTTTCCTTCATTTGTCAGCTGTAAAACAAAAGAAAACCACAATGCGATGCTGTTAAAGCTCCACTGGGCCTCTGGCAATGATTAGGAGTATCAGACAGGCAGCAATTCCAAGAAATAAACTGGAAGCTAAAGGAAAGAAACAATATTGATTTGTGACAACAATCGGCTGTGAGCTGATGGAAGGTTAGGTGCAGCGTGGCCACCTCGCCACAGTCACCCTGGGACAGAGGTGAGGGTTGGGTCAGGACCATCTGGGAGGGAGGATTAGAGCAGCAGCCATAATCAAAGCTCAGGGCACTACTTCTCTCTGATATTTTTAGCCTGGCAGGACCACAACACCCCCGCTTCAGAGAACGTGTGCTCGACTTCACAGCTGCACACGCTGGCCTGCAAACCCAGGAAGCCCCCCGCAAACAGTGAAACGCGACAGCTGCTGCACCACTCTGCTAACAGTGCACGGAAATAACCTCATGAAGAGCTCTATTTTATCTTTCCAGAAAGGATGTGGGTTTTCCTCTGTAACAGCATCACAGAAATAAAATCAGCTAAATGTCACTCTGCTGTACACACCTTTCATCTCCGGTGCACTCTCCGCTGCACACCCACTCTAAAAGGTTCATTATTCTATCTGCTATCTCCCTTTAATTCAGACCAAAGTCAAACTGTCTGGATCAACACACCTTCCAAGAACCATATATCAATAAACACTCAGCAGCTAAAAGAGCTTTTCTGGCATCTTGACTGAGGCCCGTGGAATGCGTCCAGCTCTGATAACCTTCCTGAGGCCCTAAGTGGCCACTGCACGGCCACTGTCTCCATCAGCTGTGGCTAATAGTAGATCGGACTGGACCGAGTCCAGGGCTTTAGCTTGATACCAACATGTTTGGATTAGGACAGTGTAGCTTTCCTGCTCGGGGATCTGTCTCCAGCAGTCGTAATGATGTTGTAAACATGTGTCCAGCCTTCCCACAGGCTCATGCTGGTGCGTGGTGACCCTTCCCTCCCTCAAGGGTAGACAGACGGTATCATCAGGACACGAGCTGCTCTTGGGAACCGAATGGAAAAAGAAACAGAAACATCTCCAGAAAACATTCCAGTGTACAAACTGAATTTGAATCTGTAAACAACATTTGCTCAGTGGTTATCTCAATTCGTACTGATATGATTTGGGTAAAGTAGGCGTTAAAAACAAGCCGCTGCTCACTGCTTTTGTAAACAAAGCTCAGCAAATGGACCTTTTATGGAAACACGGCAGTGAGAGGTAGAACCTTACTGATGTGAATCATCTGACCTGGGAAGTTAAGTGTGAGATTGTCTCCATAACAGAGAGAAGAACGCAGCAGGAATGTATCCTGTAATGGAACACCCCTCTATTATCTCCACCTCCTCTCCTGCTACAATTTATAGAAGTGGGTGAAAGACTAGTCACTGCAGGTTAATTAGTGCTGCTCTTCTCTCTGGTGTGCAGAGATAAGAGTCTACAAATCCTCTTAAGAGGCGCACACAGGATGAGCGCACACTGTGTGGCATCTACGTTGTTATGAACTTGCCCAGAGACCTCCATTCATCTCGCTCAATTTACACAGAGGATGCCCTGACGGCTTCCGCCGGTGATGCTTTACATTGCTCAGGCATGATGCTAGGTTAGCTTCGGATGCTAACACAGGAAGGAAAGGGAAGAGACGCTTGGAGGGTCAAGAAGGATACAGTTCTTTTCTGTGATGAAGAGCTCTGCAATCTGTGAAGCACAGAAAAACTGGGTGAGGTAAATGGCTTTGAACATTATGATGACAAATCTAAATCTTTAATAAAAATAATGCATTTTTACAAATTATACAAAAGTCTTTCCAAAGAGGCTAAAATGGAAACCAGAACTAGGTGATTTATTACATTTTACAAAGGACACTGAGGCTTAAAGTGTGTCTGCTGGATCATTTATCACCACGTCCAAGTACACATCAGTCTTGGTGAGACATTATCGTCTCCTGCCAGCACAGGGCGGACATGACAAACTGCCAGAGTTGACATTGCTGCCCATCGTGTCAAGGTTGAATGTGTGATGCTCTAAACGAGCACATGATACAGCAGATTTGGCGGATGCGTGTGGTGAAGCTGCGGCTCACCTGGTGGAGGCAGTTGGGCAGAGAAGTAAAGCTCTGCACATGAGTTAGTCCCAGCAGGCAGCTGAGGAAGCAGTGGAGGGCGGCCTGGTACTCGCCCTGCTGCTGGAGCTGCTGTCCCAGCTCGAACAGGCCCTCCCTCCCTCCGTTCAGCATCCCCAGCTCCAGGCAGGACCAGCAGTGCCTCCCATCAGGGCTTTTGCCAGCCAGGGACTGGTCTCCTCCGCTGCCTGAAGCACCACAGGTAGAGAGAAGCAGCTCCACAGACTCTGAGAGATTCACCGGGAGGCTGGCTGACAGAAACACAGGCGGAGAGATGCCGGAAGAGTGAGGTGTGAAGAGGCACTCAGTTTCCTGTAAGCACTGTAAGTCAAGGACAGGTGGCGAGGAGCAGGCTGAGGCAGCGGCGCTGACTCTCGCAGGAAGCATCCATTCCCCTCCCCTCTCTGGCTGGAACAGAAAAGGAGGACAGAGGAAGTGGGAGAGCGTCGGCTGCCTGACTGGCAGAGCTCTCGGCCAATCCCTGCTCTGCTCAGATGCTGTAGCTCCACCAGCGACTCAGCCCAACCCTCAGAGAGCTGTAGGATAATGTGAAGTAAAGACGGCATGCATGTGTTCTGTGGGACATGGCTGCGTGCACGTATATGCAAAGAGATGACCCAGTTTTTTTGGGAGCTGCACACGCGTACACATTTCCCGCTGCTGTGCGGCTGACAGAGGATGCATCAGAATTATTAATCATCAAATTAACAAGAGTAAATGTCCCAAACTGTCTGTGACAAAGCAGGTTTCCGAACACATCTCAGAGCTCCTCGCTGTCCAAACACCCAAGATAAATGTTTATTTAGGAGGAGCTCCTCCTCTGGATGTTTGCTCAGTTCCCTTCACAAGCACTAAAAAATCAGCATTAATGTAAGGAATATCTGAGATGACAGCAGCCAGAGGATCAGGAATGGCGCCCCCTGGCCCTCACGTCCCCCAACAGGCGATAAAGACCACCGTACAGTGGCATCAACAGCGCAGAATGAAAGTCAGCAAGGATGGACTGATCTGGAGGCTTACCGGCTGCTTCTGAGCATTCAGGCCCTGATGGGTTTGTCAGACCCGTCAGTCTAAAGAGATGCACAGCTGCCGGCGGTTTCCATCTCCATGTTCCCAACACCGGAACAAAAAAACAAGCTTGGTGACAGGCGCCAGGTCAAGATCAGCGTCAGGCTGGAGAGGCACTTAAAGATGATGACGCACAAGTGAGGGGGTGCGATGACATCAATCTGCCACCGTGTCAGGTACGGAAGCAAAAAAACACTGATAAATCACCTGGAAATGGGAAAAAGGGAACAATTGTTGGGATGTTTTTAAAATAAAGAAAGATGGGAGAGATTTGCTTTGCATTAAAACAGGTGTAAACATTTAGCAAACACACAGGACATTTTTTTCAGGTCCTATGTGGTTGAATGAATGAGTGGTAGCACACAGACTTCAGTTAAGCTTCAGATTCGGTCATGATCAAGCTGTCGTTATCGATCACATGTAAGTGCATTAGAGTACTGA
Source organism: Tetraodon nigroviridis (assembly GCA_000180735.1). Lineage (NCBI taxonomy): Eukaryota > Metazoa > Chordata > Actinopteri > Tetraodontiformes > Tetraodontidae > Tetraodon > Tetraodon nigroviridis. Next base: position 3,469,429 of record CAAE01015019.1, read on the forward strand.
TGCATTATGGGAAACTCCAGAGGATGGTCTACTGTATATCACAGGTGAATATATAAGATTAAAATGACAGCTTATTGATCTGATTCCCAGCTGGGTTGGTAGTCATCTATTTCTACGTTTTTGAGTACTGATGAATGGGCAAATAGATGCCCAGAGACTTTTGAACATTAAACAGCTTATCTTTTTCACAAAGCAAAAGGTTTTTTTTTTTAATCTAAAAATGCACAGCCATGCTTCTCCCAGCGTCTTTTCATAAACACCAACGCTAACTGACGATGGCCGTCATGTGGTACGAGGATGGGACCCACTTGTCACAGGAATATTGATCATGTGTCTCCTGGAGTTGGTGGACAGATGCATCAGTCTGAGGGGTAAACACAGACAGAGCAGCCTAATGGAAATGAATGGTAAAGAGGCACTGCAGCAGAATGCAGCAAGGCAGGCCATCAGCATGTGCACAGACACTAATTAAATGAAAATAGGCTACAAAATAAAGCTAAATATAGAGGGTTTTTTTTTTTTTTTTTAGTTCTAATGGTCTTTACAGCCTTAGAGTTTGACCAGGGGTAGATCTTCCTTTGGTGTATATATCAGTGTATGAACAGCGGCCTTGTGGATTATTCTGTCTAATTCTGCAGAAACACATCATGTGGGCGTTTATCCACAAGCCCATAAAACTTACTGGAAAGGGTGTTTTTTTTAAGAGTAATACATCTTGCACTGTCTGGGAGGCCTCCAGAAGAACGTTCTTTCTCTTCTTTGTGATGTCATTTCATCACTGCACATGTCCTAACATCAGCATATACTATTTATATTTCCTGTATTGTGCACACACAGCGGCTTCACAGTCCTGCCGTCGCTGCTGCTGCTGCAAGGCCTCTGGTGTGAAATATTTTATTCTGTGGGAGTGACTGAAAAGGCTCTGGCTACACCTCCAAACATTAGAAGAAATGGATCAGGAACTTTGTGATAGCACGTTAAATCATCTGTGACGTCCTGGTTACAGATTGCTGTAGATCTTTTACATACAGCTGAATTTCTGAATGTAAACATGAGATCTACAGTTTAAAAGGTCCCCTCTCCCTCAACACAGCAATTTATAAACTCTGTGTAATCAGCAGTAAAACCTACCATCTGTCTCTTCTTACCCAATTGTCCAGCAACTTTCTGTGATAAAGCGAATCCAGGTAAACACAGTGCCACACATCCTCCAGCTACAATTGTGATCCATCTCAGTCCTGTATTTTTGACTTTATTTTTCTAAATGTTTCATTTTCTGGTTCGTTTTCAAATGTGACAGATGTGCTTTTCATTATCAAGATGGGATTTTTCGTAGAATCAAGATGGAGCCTCTGCAAATACAGCCGTGATTGTGTTATCGCGGCATTATAACCTGAACACTACGTCATTCAAAATGATGAACCTTTGATTAAAAAACTTATGTCTGTATCAATTTAGATTCTGCTAAAATTAATTCATTAGGAACCATGTAAAAACTCTGAAATGTAATATCATAGTTATTTTGAGATATAGAGTCTTTTGCTTCGCTCTTCTGCCCTCTAGTGGCCAATCTGTGAATCGAAAAAGTCTAACCCGTGAACGGTGCTGGGCTTCCACAACACCACGTTCTGTTAGAGGGTCAGGGTGGTGCTGGAGGGGCAGCAGGTCATCCTGGTCAACCAAAGGACACAAATACTGAGGTAAATAACTGTAAAGTATAATAAAAATACAGAATATGTTTTATATAATATATAAAATACTAATACTGCAATGCGCTACCACTGCAGCACTTCTACCATTACTAAATCATAATAAGGACTAGAATAAAACGCTCAGAGAGCAGACCTCAGAAGCCGCTGAGCTTTGAGTTTGGTAGCTTATGGTCTCATCTCATGGTCATTTGTTGACCTAAGAGAGGCTACTCCCCGGATGTCCGTTTGTGTGTGGACCATACACACAGCTGCACGATAGGAAAATCCTCCACTGTCACAGGATCACTGGCAGATCTTTCCAACACAGGTCCATTTCACACCACTTTACACAGCGAGGTCATGCTACACCCAGGACTCACAAACCACACCCGAGTCCTTTGCACGTGTGTTGTCCCAAAGCCAGAAGGAAAATTAGAGCGAAAACAGAGCCAAAGATGTTAAACAAGTAAAGACACAACAAGGATTCACGTCATTTTGTCTGGAGTTAAATGTTCACCGCATCAACGTTTGTGGTGAATATATATCTGCTGTCTGTCAAAGAGGCTCAAGTGTTAACAAGACACCTGCAGCCAGCGCCGGCGCTCGTTATTCCATCATTTCCGCGAAGTGTTTGCCCTCTTCCTGTGTGATCGGGCAGGCGTGGGCCGTGCCGTCACCAACACCACTACCAACAGTTGGCCGTGTTCGCACCTCAGGGTGTGTGAGTGGAACAGTGATGATTGGATCTGTGCAGCCTTCGTGATGAGCTCAGCCAAAGACAAACAGGCCGCTTCAGTCAACACTGGGCCACAGGACAGATGTGGTCGCAAGGAAAACTGGAAAGAAACACACACACACACTCACACACACACACACATAGACCACAGTGTTCCCCTGTTCTCCACTAGGAGTCTAAAGTGAGCCACAGTGAAGCAGCACCTCAAACATGAAGGAATTAAAGATCATCTGAATATGATTGTTTTCAGAATCAAAGAGCACGGTGCGGATTTCTGCGTTAGTCCGGGTTTTAAATTGTCCACGTGAGGACTGAGCAGCTTCATCTTCAATTTCTGCTGAAAGCTTGTTGAGTGTTTGCATCTGCAGCCCCTTTTTGTCTCTTCCTTCTTATTTTCAGGGAACGTTTCATATCTCAAATCTGATCAGCTGAAGGTCTTCACCGACGCCTCGCTCCGTTCTTTTATACAGGCGGGAAATTGGCTGGAGGTTATGGATGACCTTCAGATAAGTCCTGCTCTTTGATGCGATTCTGAAGAAACTTTAATTTAATCCGCTTCTCCTGCGTGGCTTCATCTCACCAGAGCGATCGCAGGTTGGAGGCACTGCAGAGGTTAAGTGTTGCCTCTTTCTCTGGTCAGTGACCGGCAGTCGTGGGGCCCGCCTGGGGAACTGCTGTGGCCGGCGTCACGCTCAATCAACCGCTGATACACACTTCAGAGACACACGCTTCACCTTATGATAACTCAGGGAGATGGAGGCCATTATGGGAGGCCAGAGAAAGAGCAGGGACTGGCAACAGCACAGTAAATATTTATGTGCTATTATTTATCCTCTGAGAACAGCACTTCTACTTTCATATTCCCCTTTTTATTGTGGTCCATTCAGAAGTGGATTAGGAGGCCTTTAAACTTAATTGGATGGAAAATTCAGCCATTTTGGTTTTGGTGGCGCACTGACGGCACCTTGCAGACTTTATCCTCTGAAAACCTGTGAAACTGACCCTTCGGTCAGTAGCGTTGAGAGATTTCTGCTGATGACATTTCCATTAACAACAGGACATTATATGTTTATAGATCCCCGTTTGGTTTAATTCTCTCTCTGCAACGTAGTTTGCAACAGCTGCGTGGGCGTGCAGAGGAAGGCTTTTATAGATTGTCCATGCAGACGATCTATAGGTAGTAAATTGTGCTGACAAAGCACGGCGGGGTGGCTGGGGTGAGAAATTACACACACAACTCAATTAAGACAACACAATAGGGTAGGAGAGTACAAAGATAACATCAGTTTTGTTACGAAAATGTACCTCAGGAAGTGAAGGCTTTGGCACAGTTATTCCGATGTTTTTTCATATTTATAACAATTTAAAAAAATTAAAAGCTGACAATGACGTCAGCTGAGTTTTGCAAACAGGAACAAGCGAATGCTAATGGACGCGCTGTTGCCAGATTTCCTGTTTCTGTGCTGTTGCCCAGGTTTCAGCTAGTGTCAACAGACAGCTCCTGCCACAAGATGTCCTTTAATTGTAGCTAAATCCAATTAAATCCTGTATGACCAGGTCTGCATATGGCCTGTAATCAGGTTTGCGAAGCCCATGTGACGGGTTCTCCTCATGGTGAGGAAATCATTGTTGCTTTGAATGAGTAGGCTCATCTACGAGTATTTCATTAGCCCATGCTAGCATGAAACGTAAATGTAATAACCAAGAAAGTGAGGTCTTACTCTCTGTTATGATGGCTGGGCGTGCACAGCGGTTGAGAATTTTATTGTTTTAGGCAGCACAGCTGCTGCGGTGGTGCTCATATAGAGTCACAATCAAAGAAATAAATGTAAACATGAAACTCGTGTTTAGTCCGTTCAAAGGTTTAATCATTTAAGTGATGGAGACACGGCGGCGGCCTGGCGCCTGCACAGCTGCGGTGATGGCAATGATATTAGGCTGGTCGCAGGAAGCTCTGCTCTGCCAACTGTTTATTTACGAACTCATCAACCTCTGGACAATTTCATCATGGGAAATAAACAGTCGGAGTCGCGTCCTTCACCGGTGAAATATGTCTTCTCGATGGCAAGGCAGCGCTCCAATAAAACACCATGGCACCGAGATATAAAAGACAAATATTAGGTTTAGCCTCGGTCCGACCGTCTCGAATCAGGCTGGATGGAATCAGGAACTGGTGCTGCTGCTGCTGTTCCCCTGCACCTTGTTGAGATGAGCCGTGTTGGATGGCGGCTCTGGATGTTCACTTGTCAGCTGGTTTTGAGCTCGTGCGCGACAACAAAGAAAGTCAGCGTGATGTTTCCAAAAAAGGAGAAGAGCGGACGGTTAATCTGCCTTCTAAAATGCCAAATCTCTGTCTGTCTTAATAAAGCAGAAAATCCGGTCTGCAGGCGTTTCCGGGACTTCACTCTGCAATCTGAGTTAGTGGTGGGTTTAATGTCTCAAACCTGAAGGTTTCGATGCACAAATCCCAAAACCGATTAAAATAAAATGATCTTAACGGCTAATATGTGAAACACTCGATTGTGTTGGAGTGATAGAGTGTCAGACATGATCTGCAATCCTTTAACGCGCCCACTTACTCTGCGCCGGATCGGAGCCGCGCCGCGCTCTCTGCAGAAGCAGACCTTTTTTCAAAATGATGTTTTAAGTGTTTTCATCTGCCGTAGCGCCTGTAAAGCATGTCCACCGAGGACGCCACGTGGGGGGCTGGGACGCTCCCGTGGGAAATCTGGCAGTTTGTTTGGCGGGAAACAGGAGGCGTAAACAAATGCAAGACAGAGGAGGATTTATGGCTTCCTGGTGCCGTTGGGCAGTGGGACTGTCCCACCTTCCAGGGATGCTTCGCTCTGACCCCGGAGGAGCAGACAGAGGGGCCAACCAGTGGCCCCTGGGTGCTCAAGGACGCTTAAAACATACTCAAACCTCAGAAATACGTCCCAAATTCAATGAAACTAGAAGATTTCTATTAACTATAAAGTAGGAGGGATGTGTGACGGGATAGCAGTATTTCAGATTTAATGCAGTGGAGGAACCCTGACACGTCAAATCCTCCCTCCCATCAATCCCAGCCGGCCCGGGTCACATACTAGCAGCACAAACACACCACTGTCTCCAAGAGAGGCTTATTTATTTTTAATCAGGCTCTGGCAGCTATCAAAAGTCAAGATGTGTGAATATTTTGACGCTGAGGGCAAAAGAATCTCTCTGTGTGCAGAAATTTAGAGCAGAAACATCTTTGTTTTCCTTTTTTATGCTGCACTTCCCAAAACAGGGCCCGTACTGCAAAATGTGCATTCTGTTTGCCATTCCATTAGTATTCCACTCCCGATCCATTAATTTTTTATAGCGTGTTGCCGTCGCTATAAAGCCCGGCTACTGTGTTACAACTAAGATAGTAAGGCGGGGTGCGAACGTGAGCTAATAAAAAGCAAAAATTCACCCGCAGATGCTTGACAGATTCCCCTCCAGGGGAACGCGGTGGGCGCATTGTAAAAGCCAAGATAATTATCTTGCAATATTAGTTTTATTACTGGAGGATGTGTCCAGATCTCAATGCTTCGCTGGTATAACATGAGGGGGAAAGTCACACATACAAAAAGCAACAATGGAGCCTTCTAGGCCAACTGTGTGGGACAGAGCAGAGCGGCACGGACTCCCATTCAGGACGTAAACATTAACGTCAGTGTCTTTGTGAATTGTGAAATGACGGATTGTGTTTTTAACAATGCGCAACATTCTTGCCCTTCCTGCTAATATACAGCTACTACAGTATATCAGCAGGATGATGAGCATGGCATTAGCCTGTAGCATCACGCAACACATGATTTAAATATATATTAGGTAAAAGGAACTTTTGTGACTTTATTTCCTAGAATGTGTATTGTGCAGAAGGAGAGGAAATAAAAATAAAATTTTGCCCCACTGCCTCCTTTTGCGCATTTTTCCGTGGTTCACACCTGACTAGATGGTGGCGACTGAGGAAAAGTCAGAATTTCCTCCGAGGCAACATCATCGGGGCTGTGAAAAATGATGGCGACCCCTCAGTTAACTGAGTGTCAAATGTCAGTTTTATCCTGGAGTCAGCAGATCGCCAGAGTCAGTAGAATTGTTCTTTATTTCGTGATTAATGATGTGGATCAACATCAACAATTTCCGCTGCAGCAGAACTTTATTGCTGCTCTCAGATCAGAATTAAAGCTTCAGTAAACATTTTTGTGTTTGCATTTTAGTGCAGTTTGTTGAAGCATATTCACGGTGTTGACTCTAACTGAAAACAGCAGACATTAAATCTCTCCATCATGCAGAATTATGCAGCGTGTGTAAATACAGCCTCTTCTTCTCAACTAAACACTCGTTTCCTCACTTGTTCAGAGTGTAACTGTGCCTCTCTGAGATAAACTACTTCATTTCCTCATTTCACTCTCTAGTTTATACTCTTTCAAAACCCTGAAGGGAGCAAAAATGAGAATTCCACAGCATGGAGGGAGCCTGGGCCCGGATAGAGCCGGTCAGCCGGAGGGGCATCAGGCCGGTCATGCTTGGATGTGGCGTCTGGGGTCACAGGGAGGACCAGGCTGGTGGGGCTGTGAGGAGCCCATCCCTGCTGCTCCCACACAGGGTGGAAAAATGAAATGGCTTTCCACAAACTGGCCTGCTGTAACTATTTAGTGTAATAGAGTGGTGGAGGGGCAGGGTGGAGAAAGCAAGGAAGATGGAGTGATAGAGAAGCAGAGTGTTATTTTCTGGTAGTCCCCTGGAGAGCTCCAGCCTCCAGATGGGGGCTGCCACCTATTGCAGATGTGCTGCTAAACGCACACTTGTGCATGGAAGCGGATCTCTTGTTTTATTTTTTGTGCTCTTCTTCTTTTTCCTCTCTCTCTCTCAGTTTTACAGGGGGTCTAATTGGCTGCAGCAGCAGCTACGGACGCTGTTGGGAAGAAATGGAGAAAACAAAACAAATCTAATTGCAAATAAGTTACATGGTGAGTTCAGCTGGCTGTCCTGCTTCAGGGCATGTGGGGGTGGAGGGAGGTGGAAGGGAAGGGGGGGAGGGGGGGGGAGACCTGCTGAGATACACCCGAAACCGCCCGTGTCCCACCTGTGGGTTAATTAGATTTTCCCACACTTAGGAAGCGATCAGCGGCCGGTGGGCCTCAGCGTGACTGTCACAACCAGGGACAGGCTGACAGAGCAGCAACGCTCGGAATTACGAAGCGTCGATAAAGACCAGTAATCAGAATTTAACCAGAGCCGCGTGACAACCACGTCCACCGACGCCTCACAGGCAGCCACTGCAGGAAATCTCTAACATGTGTACTATAAAAACATACTGTATCGCGTGTGATGTGTGTGTGTTTAGACAATAGTCAGCGCAGAGGCGCGGGCCTGAGCCCAGCCGCGACAGCTGTCTCCTTATCTTTACGGCGCTCCCTCTGGATGAGGCAGGAGTTCCCTCTCGTTCACCATCCTTTTGTGTCCTGTCCGAGTCGGTTCGTGTCAGCCAGCGTGTAATCACCATTTATGGACGTGTGCACGTGAAGATGAAAGGCCTGTATTTAAATACGCACAGAGAAGAATGGTCCGCGTGTAAATATGTTAATAAAACGCCTGTGGTCGTAAAATGTGATCTACAGTTCAGGCCGTGGTTATCTAAATGCTGCGGAAATTGAAAAAAGAGGGTATCCTGTATGAAAGGATGTTCATTAGTGTTCACTGTCATGTTATACATGGGTGAACTATTGAACTACTAAAGTGTCTCAGTGGGCATCAGTAGTGCTGTCCTTCAGAAGTCATCAGCCCTCCATTTAGCTGAAGACAAGCATCCAGCTAAATGTGCAAAATGGCCCATTTATAAGAAATATGAAGATTTCCGACAACAGTGTTGTGGTAATAAAGAGCGTAGCCAGTTTCTGCAGGGTAATTACACGTTAAACTCTGACATTGCACCATCGCTCCTGTTCAGTTGTGTAACAGCCGTTTCTTTTAGTGCAGTAATGCTGCTTTAGAAACAACTCTGACAAGATGATCCCCACTAATGGGAGCGGATGCTGCTGCGTCCTCCTGCTCAACGGAAATGAATCAGGGCGGAAGATAAAAGCTTGACAAGCACAGCAGTCGATCCTTGAGTGTAAGAGCCAGAGCGTCCAGTGCTGAGCAAATGGAAATGGGCAACTGGGGAGAAGGGAAAGATTGCAGACCAGCGTGGAGAGTTTGAGACAGAGGATGGTCATCAGTTCACAGGACGAGAGCTCTGAAGACTGAAGCGATCTCAGGTGCAAATCTTCAGTACCGTGCTGGCTTGCTGAGGGCATCGATGCAGCGTATAAAAACGTCCAGCATCAGCATTTTGTGCAAAGACATGTTGCCTTGTCTCCTGGGCCGCTGACCTAATCGCTGGAGCGAGCAATGAGCAGACTAATCCATCAATGACAGCGCCGCTCAGCCCACCGCCGCCACCAGCCGCTTCTGCCTGGGACAGCAAGGAGACGATCACGTCTGAGACAGGAAACAGTTTACACACACCCACACACAGCCACACACACACACACACACACACACACACAGCAGAAGGAGGATTTGGGGTTTCTACCTGTAGAAAGGACAAGGGCAGCATCAGAGCGTCTTGCACACTTAACTGGATCACCATGTCCCCCGTGAGGTCCTGCAGACCCCGCTAATGTCATCAAGGTCCGCCACCTGATCTAATCAGGTGATAGGCTCATCATTGATTTTCCTGAGTGGGAATCGAAGGAGGAAATGACGAGGAGGAAAGTGTCTGTGGAATGGGACTGTCGGTGGCATGTCTTGGATCCACAATCGGCTCTGCCTGCTGTGGTATCCAGGGAGCTCAGCCAGCCCCAGACGGGGAAGTGACACGGAGGGTGTCTAGAACCTAAAATGATCCATCTTTACAAATCCTTCCGTTTTCATGCTAAGACCTTTTTTCTGTTTGACAGCGCTGACAAAATCTGTGTGACAGATTGGGATAATTCCGCTTTAATCCCTTCTCCTGATCCAAGTTCTTAACTAAAAAAAATTGAATCTGTTTTTCTGAGGTTTGTCTGATTTCAAGTCAGTGTTTTAATATCACCTGTGAGTTTCAGGCCGTCGCTCGGCTGAGATTTAATTAGTGGATAAGAGCATGAACAGGGTCAAAAAGCCTTTGGGTGTTTGTCTGTTTAGCTTCAGCTCCTGAACGTATCTTCTGTCATGGATGGAGAGGGGGAGACACGTCAGGTTTGAGGGACAAAAGGAGGATTAATGGGGAGACAACCTTGGCTGCCGATACGAGCCTCAGCCTCCTCAGGGGACAGCTTAATGACAGACATTAAAAATGATTAGGAGAGACAAAAGCAGGCCGACTTGAAATGAACCTGCTTAAATCAAATCCACGTCCCTGTGTGAGCAGCATTCCGGCTGTGGAATCAGGATTATTGTGCTTAGAACGCTTCGAGTAATTAGATTAAAAGAAATGCATCTCTGGAAATATAATTAGTTTAAATCATCTGAATGAAGAATAAAGCCAGGAATTTAGGCTAATGGGGCTTCGGCTTGTTCAAAGATCTGTCTGAAAACAATTTAAAACACCATATTTGAACACCTATTGAGGATTAGGCCTCATTTAAAACGTACAATTTAAAATAAATTAGAAAATATGTTAGGCAATGGCTCATTGGAATAAAGTTTAAAGTCACCTAACACACAACATGCTGTTTTTTTAATCTAATTAACACTCCCAGTCAGGAGCAGAGCAGAGGCTGTGATGGAGATTTCAAATCCCACCGGCGGGGAAGAAAACAGAGCAACAGACGCGTGATTTTTTTTAGAGGGCAGTTCAGAGAAGAAGGAAGTAGAGAAGACGAACCGAGGGATGTGATTTCTGTGGACCACAAAGGCCTGATGGGAAAAGAAAGCTTCAGATTTCAGCTCCCACTTCTGCTGTCATTGTCGGAGACACCTGTCAGCTCTGCTCTGGGGAGGACTGGAAGCTGCCAGGAGGGCACCGGATCCCCGTTTGGAGTCCAGGACCACAGAACCGGCATGGTGGACACCACAGACGAGTCCCTTTTCCTCCTGCTGGTCCCTAGAGAAGGGAGGTATGGGCATCAGCAAGCTGCAGACACCCTGAGATAATTAAAAGAGAGGTGTAAATCAAGGTGTAAGCAGCAATCACACCAGCTCCTGCCAACTCTCTGCAACCATCATAAATCTCCAGGAAAACAAAGCTACAGCACTAACAAAGACGCCGCGATCCCCCCAGATCTGTGCATCTCAAAAAACGTCTTCTTTAATCCATCTCAATCTGTCAAACCTGCTGCCAACCAGCTCTCATGACGGACGCTTTCCTCAGCAATCATCCCCTCAATAGTCTCGTCCCGAGTCAGAAACCTACCAGATCGCACCAATTATACCTGATGCTACGATGGCCTCAGGTCGGCATCGGCGGAGCGAGGTGCCGGGACAACAAGGCGCTATTGATCCGCGTAGGAAAAGAGGTGAAAAGTGTGGGATGTAAAAAGATGCTATTGATCCTGCGCTGACATCACGCTGATTAAAACCTGGGCAAAGGGGGAGTTCAATAACAGTTCATCCCCGGCATACTCGCGATAAGAAAAGAAAGACAATCGGAAGACAGACATTTTATCAGCTACATGATGAAATTGTGTTCATCAGTGTTACACTTCCGCTTACCGTCTGCCCTGAAGACACAATGAGAGATGAGCCTACCTGTCTCTATTCTTGGAATTTGACTTCTGTTGCTCAAAAGGATGTGAGAAAACGACCTCCAGCAATGTGCTACGTTGCTACCAAAGGAAAACCAGGACTATTTTTACAGAAAATATTTGAAAGAATCCTACTTAAGAGCCTGTTCAGATGCAGCAGTAATTGTATTTAGGGCCAGAAGACTGATCGGATGGCTCCACAAACCACACCCTGACCTGCATCAGACACCGCTGGGGTTTATCAGTGCTAAATTGCAAAAAAAACCCCAAAAACAAAAACAAACCATTTCGAATGCAAAAATGCCAAAATGCTTTCTATCTAAGACTGCCAGAAAACTGAGCAACAATGGATTAGAGCAAGCCTGAGCAATTAGAAAGAACCTGTTGTGTATTCATCCTTCCACTAATCTGCCGGGATCAAAGCTCGTTACCTAGATCACCTGCTAATCAGCACACAACGCACAAGCGGCTCCGGTGGAGGATGATATGACTCTGTGAGCGCGTGGATGCCAGTTCAAAGCCCTGCCAGATCAATAAGGTGGTAAGCATGTGTTTAAATCAGACCGACCTCTGTTCCAGGGTAAACATGCGCATAAATGGGAGTGACAGCTCTGGCCTAGTCAGTGTTTTCTCAGCCAGGAGTCTGATTTTAAACAATAATGACTTTTTAATGGGGAACTGTGATTACATTGTCAGGGTGAAATATCGCCCCGCTCGACCGCCTCGAAAACGAGGGCCTAAACGTGAATTACTATGGCGGTGTAGATTACAGCAGCGTTCCAGGTGAGCCAATCTTCATAAATTCAAATCTAATCTTGAGAGAGCCTGCAGTGTCATCGAAAAAGATGGAGGAGAGGCGAAACTATGAAAGACAATAGCCCCCAAATTTGCTATTTTCAGGTATCATATCAAACCAAAAAAACCCAAAGATGACTCCCTTAAGTTGCTTTAATGGCAGGTAGCTGTGATAAAGTCAATTCAGGGGGGAGAAAAACAAAACTGTCATTTTAATTGACTTTTCCCAACGTATAGGAACTGCAAAAAACAAAAAAATAGACAATTTGCTTCCAACCAGATTTGCATCCCTTGTTCTTTTCGGCCTGGGACAGGTGACCATCATAATTTTTCCCCCATGAGGTGGTGACACAATGATGTCACCGATGTGACAAATCACAGCGCAGCGGCGTAAGGCAGCGCAGGGAATCTGTCAGCACGCTGTCAGCGGCTGCACACCCACTTTATCCGTTCCGCCCCTGCAACGAGAAGTGATCACGCTTTGATGGCTCCAGCCACGCTCCTCACAAAGACATTTCTTATTCGAGTCACACTGACAGTTAAGAGCCTGCCGTGGGACGCCGCTGTGATGGCAGCGCTGTTCCATTTAGCAGTTAGCATCCTGACAGAGTTCTTAGTGTTATGTCGACAACGTCGATGTCTCAAGTACAGATTGTGTGCGGTGCCTTGCCCATCGTGATGTGTTTGAGATAATCAGCTATGAAGATGTTTGGAAAAGGAAAAATCTGAATTATGTTTTTTAAGAAATCCTTTCAATACCAGTATGATCAAATCTTCAAGTACACAAAAGCCTTAATGGTTTTTTCCACTTTTGTCTTCAGAAAATCCATCTCCCCTTACTTGTTTTCACTTGGTTGGCGTTGTTAATTGAATATAAAACCTAAATGTGCACATTTTACCCCTAAAAAAGGTATTTCTCTCATAAATTGCCATTTGCACTGATATATCATGCATTAACCTTTGCAGGCTGACAAGTCATTAACCAGCCTTATTAACTGAGATGCACCAGCAGTCAGAGGGGCATTTAAACCCAATATGCCCTCAGCGTCTCCAGGCCCTGTTTCGAAGGCTGAGCACATTAAATGAAAGTACGTTGAGGCTTTCTTTTTTGTAATAAGTAGTGGCTGCCATTAAAGGGGCCTGTGATTCTGCATCCCTTCACATGGTGGTGGTAAACGGTCAGAGCAGTGCGGCTCTCAGGCCTAGGAATGCTTAAGGGAAGCATTCTGAGGATGGATAATAGGGACTAAAAAGCATCCGAGAGTGAGCCCAGTATGGATTCCTCAAGCTCCTCCACGTAGCTATTATCCTAGTGTATGATTCTCCAAAGCCTCGTACGCTCTGCTAAAGTGATCTGCTCATTAAAAAAAAACAATGTGGTATCTTCATTTTCTAATTAAATGGGACATTATCTGAAAGACAGGCTGGGATGGAGGAGAGAGTCTCAGAGCGGTTATGAAAAGGACTAGCTGCTTACCCTCATCATAGGCATGGGGATCTCAGCAGTGTCTTTACACTCAGATGACTCTTGGGGATGAAAGTGGGGTTATTAAACGACTAATCTATCCAAAGAATACTGGTGCTTTTGCTGGCGAAAACCCATGTGGGTCAAAGGGTCTGATGGAAGTGTGATCATCAGATGCATTTGTTTACTCTCAGAGCTGTTTTCTCTTCGGCATGCTGGAATTCTGCCTTCATAAATAGCTTCAGGTTCAGGACAAATAACCTGTCACCATCTCTAAACTACAGATAAGGCGGAACCTGAGGCGCCATAACAATATGACACAAAACAGATGAAGCAAAACGATTTGATTCATCATCCAAACCTGAACTCTTGGTTTTTCTACAACACTGTAAAACTTTTGCCTCCCCTTCTGCATGGTTTGTTTTTCTTATCTTTAATTGATTTAATCTGTGTTCAACTGTGTGCGTCTGTCCACCTGCTGTACTCAGCAAGCCAACAACTGATGAAGACAGAATGACACAGCTGCATTCATCCCTCAATTCAATGATGGCACAACCCCTCCTGCATATCTGACTCCCAGCTTAGATCGTACTGTTTCCACCACTGTACAAGTTGCAACTTATATTTACATGCACGCACATTCACTGCATTAGAAATGTCTTCATCATATTTGGACTCACGCTTTATTGCAGATATCTTTATCTGGACATTTCAAGAGAAGCGTTTCTTTCCTTGTACTTAGATGAACGGCCGTGGTGATGTCCTGCTAGAGACAAACAGGTGCAGCAGCTGTGAGACGCTCAGGTGTGAAATTGAACAGGAAGAAGAAACAAGATGGAGCATTAAATAGGCTGCAGGATCTAGGGCTCGTGGTCTCGGCCAGAAATGGAGAGAGAAAACATCGGATCGTCATTGAAATGGAAGTCTGATTGAAAACGAGAGAACTTTAGAGCCACGGCCCAGAGCTGGGAAAAGATAAGGAAGAGGGGAGTATGGAAGGAAAACAAACAGAATAGAAAAAGAAAATGTAGGCCGAGATACAAGTCAGCTGTCAGGGTGGAAACATGTTCCCCACATGCAGCAATCACAATCCATAAATCATACTGCTGGGAGCCCATCATGTGAGTGTCTGTACCGTGTGTGTGTGTGTGTGTGTGTGTGTGTGTACCAGAGGGGGTGGGAAATGCAGAATGTACTGAATTATTGAGTTGAATTTTCACGGGCTGAAGGTCAGTGAGCACGGGGAGGGGAATCTTAAAAAAGCCTGATCAAAAATGGATGTTTTCTTATTGTATTCCACATCCAATAGTACCAGAAAATCAGTGTTGCAAAGATGTCTGCCAAAACAACAGAGGGGAAGGATTGTCCAGACGCAATCATCTAGATGACAGCGAGGGTTGATCGCCCCGAATAAACAACTGGAATCATCAGGTCATGATCAGGATTCCAGCTTCCATCGTCAGCACTGGTCTGCAAACAGATCTGTTGGTCCCAGTGCAGTGGACTGTAACTCCAGCAAGAAAGAGCCTCAGCCAGGAGTAGATGGTTGTAGACCAACAGGGTTACGATCAGAGAATTAGGAGATGAGCAGTGCTTTCTAGCAGCTCTGGTTTCATAAATGTGACATCAGACGTTCCCTTTGGCTTAATTAATGTTTCACTGGAAGCTTGTGTTTATGAGCTGAACAGCAGGACAGGAGCGGCCTGGTAGCAGGTCAGCCTGAAGGTTCCTGCTGGATCTACTTTCAGCTCCAGCTTTGCAGGGATCTAATAAAAACATTGGATTTATGGTTCTACCCTTTGGAAACTGCTTTACAGGACCACAGAGTCATTAGGAAGATCGAGATGTTGTTGCCTTTGAATGTTCTCTCACACACACACACACGCCCGGGCACACACACACACACCCACACACACACATCATTTTTTTTTTTATTCACATGCTTAATGTCATTATATCTCCAAACTGGTCAGAGCCACAGCAGTGTCCATTAATATGTACACTATCATGCATCCATATGGTAATAACTCCAGCCTCAGCTGCTGTAATGAAGGACATTTAGAGGGACATGGAGAAATCTGAAACAAATTAATGCCCTTTCCACGGACAGCACGTCACTTTTCCATTTTGCAAATAGTTGACATTGATTGCTCAGTCACGCTCGGTTGGTTGGCACCACATCAGCCCGGATCACCAGAATACACCACAATACACCTTAAAATGTGTTACCAAAGCCTATTTAGGAAGCGTTACACTGCTGCACTCAGCTCTACCCAGAGGAGCATGCAGAGTTTTTTAAATGTTATTATCTGGTCCTCTACATGGACCTTCACTCTTCAGCAGCTCGCAAAGTTCACACAGTTAGACAGACCTACTGGAGACAGTCTGGATCTGTCGTCGTTTGCCCATCCGGCTAATTACATTTAACCTCTTAATAAAGGCAGAGAAAATGGAGTTCTCGGTGGCCTTTAAATCTGGGGATAATCACACTATTGATGGGGTTGTCTGCGTCTACAGTAAAACCACTGTTCTGCCAAAGATCTAAAGTGGTTCCCATTCACTGGACTTGCCTAATAAATACTTAAATTGATGTAGTGTACCTCCACCCTCATTAGAGGCTTCGACTGTGATGGTTCCCACCTCCAACTGCAGAGACCCGTTACTCGCTCTTTGCGGCTTTGATGAATGCTAATGGTGTACGCGGAGCTTGTAATGCGTTACGGGGTCAGATGATGGTGGTTACTGGAGATGGCCGGACGGGTGCAGCGAAGGGTAACTGTTAAACTAGATCATAGATTTATGCATCCAAAGGGAGCCTCCGCCCTCCACCTGTCCTGATCCCTTGGACCATTTTGCAATCTGTCACACTCCTGTTTCCATCCTTCTGCACATTCACCAGAGGAGAAAAGAATGACTTTTCTTTCTAAGAAGATCCAGGGGTCGTTATCTATCTGTACAAAAGCTGGTAGCCTCAAATCTATGGAGAACAACCATGTTGCATCACTTCAGACTGCAGCCAGTTATGGAGATGCAGTCCATCACACGGTAACAAGCTCCATGCTGAAGAAGCATCATTACTGGCAGAGGCTGGTACTCTAATGAGTCGAGTGTGTGTGAGCCCTTGTTTTGTTTGAACATGAAGACATATGAGCGGCTGCTCAAAGGGAGTGTCCGCAGCTACAGCGGGGAGTCAGGAGGGAGCCATGGCACGGTGGGTTTGCTCTGATCAAAGCGATGGGACTTTGATGAATGCTGTTCATTAGGCAAGCCCGAGAGGGCTGCGGAGTGAGGACTTTGGGACATCACAGGAAAGATGTGAGAGGAAGAGAAGAGGAGGACGAGCCAGAGAAACAGTTTAAGAGGAGGCGCACTGGTATCACACTAAAATATCTAAACAGATCATTTTTACCGACCAATAAATATCCATCATCATTTTATTGTCTATTGCCGCTAGGGGGAGACAGCCGCCCTGCAAAAAAAATGATATTGCAGTCACAACCAGGTTGATAAACTGCACCATTTTAGTATTTATCATACTAAAAAATGAGGATTACAGAGTCAGTGAGGGGAAATTATGTGTATATCTAAGGAAATGAACAATGAGCAGTCAGTTAAAAGTGCCATCTCCTTGGACAAAAAGTCAGTGCCCAGCAGTCAACTGATTAATTGTCTTATGGATGAAGACCGACATTCACAAAATGGGGAATGACAGACGAACTCACCCTCCACTTATTAATATCTACATGTCGATGATGAGGTTGAACTTTGCTTCCCCTGTCTGTGCTGGAGCCTCGGCAACACGCTTTGCCACACAGTGCACAGGCCATTATTTTATATGGGGCCTAATGAGTGCAGAGTTTATTAGAGGCAGCAGGTTTCCTGTGGATGGCAGAATCATTTTTGCAGCAAATGGGTTCTCCCTACTGCATCTTTGCTGAGAAACATGCCGTATGTCACGTGTTTGTGAAGGCACCTGGGATTTAATCTTGAAAATGAAACACCAGGTTTCTTGGAATATGCGTTGTAACCTATTGTTGTAAAAATCCTAATGCTGCTCAGTTCAGTTCCAGCAGAATTGAATTTGACTTTATCATGAAGAGATGGTTTTAGACTCTAAAGGTAATATGAAATGGTCTTTAGTTTGGTCTGTCAAGAAGAACTGAAATCATTCCTGTCACCCTTGTGTGACTGGAGAGGTTTTATTTATTCCTATTATGTTGTGTTTTTATTTGATTTCTCTGCCTCAAAATGGATTCCCTGTTAGTCAAACAGAATGACAGGTAATTACCTCCTCATGTCTTATTTTTAAATTCTGTATCAATTATGTGATAATGAGGAATTAGACCAAATTAACACCATTGCACTGCTGTGATAATAGATGACGGAAAGCTGAGAGAGGAACCAGACACCCAAACACGCGGTAAACGCTACAGATGTGCTCAAGAAGGGACTCCTGACTTTTCTGTGCAGTCTGGATGGATTAAACATCACATTTTATGAAGCAGCTAACGCGTACAAAAAAAGGTCTAAACAGAGCCCAGGAGCCAGCTCTGGTCAGGTGTTGCAGATGCTTCTTCTTCTCTGTTTCTAGATGGATCTACTGCATTAGAAAACGGAATGGCCAGCGTCGCGTCGGAAAAGTTGAGTGCACATCCTCATCCTTCTTTCTTTAGGCAGTTAATTGAGGATCTTTCCCTCTTCTCTTCTCAAAGGGCAATGTGAAATTGATAAACTCCAGATGCAGAATGATTTTCAGATCTGCTTAACTGCTTCAGGGGTAGAGGATGTATGAGCGAGGAAGGCTCATAAACCCCGCCAACACGAAATTGGGGAGCAAAACGGCAGCAGGTGGACGAGAGATACAGACAGCAAGCAAATAAGGAAGGAAAGGGCAAGCTTCTTTAATGTTTTACTTTTCACTTTCCCAGCAAACATTAAAGTGGAGCATTATTGGAATTATTTATTGTAAGGATAAATAAAAATATATGAATAAATATACTCTTAGTCTGACTGTAACCAGGCTGTATTACTGAAATCTGTCTCTCCCATTAGTTCCAGCACCTGTTACCCATCAGCCTGACTAAGGAACCATTATGGTGAAATGCATGAAGGTGCAAGAGCAAACAAGGAGAACTATCCAAGCGTACCAGACCGCTGCTGCTTGTGTGGCCCAAACCAGCAGAGTGCAAACTGGGTGAAGTTCCTGCTTCTGTAGGAAAGTACCTGTCAAAACATTTCAGGGTGGCGGATTTAAAACAGAAATCTGATAGTGATCCATCAGGATCGGTCTTACTTTGCACTGCGATTGTGACAAACCTTCAATCAGAGAAGAACATTAGACCCTGGACCAGACCCGTCTGTTAGGATTATAAATCTGAAATGGCGTCCCATTAAGAGGACAGCTTGGGAGAGACGAACTTGGCTGACAGTAAGCAACACGCATCTCCAGCGGCTGACACCAGATCCGCAGATATTTCACTGCAGCTCCATCGCTTAATCTCTATTGTACAATTCAAAAGTGAGACGCCACCATTGTGTCTTCACTCATTCACCGGAGCGTAATCCCATATTGAGAGGTAATCCACCGGCTGAGCAGTCAAAGAGAGCTCCACCGTCTCTGCTCAGCCGAGCCCGCAGCTGAGGCGGCTGAGGGGATTTTACAGCTCCCCCCCGCGCTGTCTGTGGGGGTCAGTGCCGGGTGAACGTAGGCCAGCATTTACCAGCTGCTTTCAGTTCACGCTTGTGTGTGAAGCACAGTGTCACAACTCACGAGTGTGTGTGTGGAGGAAGGGTCGCAGTAGGTTTGAACTGCTAGAATTTTGACTGATTGAGCTAAAGCAAAAAACATACTCAGCAAAAATTCCAGGGTCACACGTGCTTGAACGTAGTCATACACACACATACACACAGTTTGCTGGCATTGACTCATCCAACATGCATCATTCATAGTTCTGTCTTGTCGCAGGTATAGCCTTTTGGGGAGGAAATTCTCCACATCAGCACTCTGTGGTAATTTCCGGTTGCTAAGGACATGTCACAGCTGAGTGGCATACAAAATTGCAACGGGGAGCCTTAGCTCCAATAGGTGCCTTGCTGGCTCTTGGACAGGGCTATTAGCACTGAGTGAGTTTACTGATGTGGGGGGCCCCAGGGAGCAGACAGGAGGAAAGGCTGATGAGGACGTTCGCCCCCACTCTCCATCTATCAGCGCCTTGGCTCAACTGAGCAGACGGGGCTGCCATCAAAAAGATTTTTCACGGTTATGCTTTTCTTCTCCAGCTAGTTTTTGTATAAATATCATTATCAGCTGATGATTGTCATAATCGAGTGTGAGTTGAAAAGCTAAAAGTGTTTTGACGTTAATGCTGCCCGGGTTTAAGATTTAATAACGTCTTCGCTGCCCCGTCCTCACCCTTCTGCTCAAAGCAGGCCACATCAGAGGAGGCAAAACCCTTGATCAAAGAGTTTCTGCTGCAGCAAAGTTGTGGGAAGTGTTCTTCTCCTTCAGCCTGTTTTCACTTTATGGAGGAGGATCACACAAAAGCTCAGATGAATGAGCGCTTCCTCTCTTCTGAAGTTGCCGGTGAGATACGGACGCCGGGTCCAGTCGTTACTTATAAGCAGACAAGGTCCACTTCTTCCCACTGGGTGAGCAAACACACTTGGACCTTCAATGCAAAGTGGAATCAGCTGTGGATGCCTCAGAAACTAAAGTATTTAACCAAAATTAGGAAAAGTTATAAAAGCTATGCACACCATGTAATTATGGTAATGCTTGTTATCTATGTCCAGCGCTGGAAAACAACACAATCCAGTTACCTACACTCAGACGCTGTATTAAAATTATCATTGCAAAACAACCTGTGGCACCAAACGCCTGTCCCACTCATCCCTGAATACTGTGCCCTCGAACTCGTCTCCCCTTGCCTGGCAGCGAGTGCACCTGAAACGCTCTCGCAGCCTTATCGCCCTTACCCAGACTGCAACCATGACAAACGACCCGTAATCCTCTTACAGCTTCACAGAACCGTCGGCCACTCGCCGCCATTAACGAAGTGAGACTGTGCTCTTCAGCGCCGTAATGTCCCACTTTTACTGGCAGTTGTTCCAATACTGTCATTCCATTCGTCTCCTGGCCTGTGTCATCGATCCCAGGCAAAACGGGCGTGTCCGCCTTGCCAGGGGGCGTCATTAATTTTTCAGAACTGGTTTCCTGCGACTGTGGAGTAAACGTCACGGTGTGAAACTGAATCTTCAGCGAGCTCTCCTCACAGACTTGTGGGATGTGAGTTGGCACTCGTGGCTCTGCTGGGGTGTCACCAGTGACCTTGAATGTTCTCTGCCACCGCAGCCCCCCATCGACCATCTCCAGCAGAGCCTTTGATGAGACGTAATTAATGCTCTCACATCTGGCGGATCTTTATCGCAGCCGCTCAGGTCCTGTCTCCTGATGTTCTCCTTGGAACCCGCAGAATTTATGAAAACACTGAAACAAGCATCTCACTGGTGTTCAAGTTTCAGTTTAACCAGACAGAAGTGCGAGTCTTAAAGTGAGCGTTTGATCTCGCTTCCATGTTAACCTGCGCCGCTTCACAGATGAAACAGGTGCTTTTTTGGAAACCGGAGACTCCTGACAGTTTTTCCTCTCCCAGGATTTGCACATCACATGCTCACGGTGGAGGGGGGAAAGAGAGGGAGAGACAAACGGAGGAAAATAAACAGTTGGCCCCAGAACATCTCCCACCAATTACCCACAACAGATGTGAGCTGTAGTCACTGCTAGATGAAAGAAGCACGCCACCGCCCGTTTGTGTATTAAGGTTAATCAAGTCTGATGTGTCTCAGCTTTAAGAAAGATCACACCTCTTTCCCCTCACAGCAACTATGGATGATGCAAACCATGGTTGGCATCCAGAGTGATGTGAACAGAGGGTTTCTCCATCAGCCCAGTGTGATCACAGCTCACCTCCAGGTAAAGACCCCTTGGTGATGTGTGGGAGTATCTGCTACAGCTGCTTTAGAGAGAACCTTTAAGACATCTGGAGGGAAACTAAACATCACTAACCAATAATATTCAGATTCTATGATCAGTCCATCTGCACTAGCGCGTATCTCAGGACTGTCAGACAGCACACTCCTGCCGAATGTTACAGCTTCCCTTTCTCCCGCTGGATCTTGGGCTGTGACCAGCTCTGCCCGCTGGGACACCCCTCCCTATTACTGGTCCTGTCCAGAGAGACGCAGAGTGCCAGAGACGGACCCTTGTCCAGCCATTATCGATTCCAGCGGGTGGGGGTGGTGACAGACAGCGTGGGGGAGCTCCAGGCATGACCGTCTGTTTAATGGCCTGTTTTTTTTCTCCCTTCAGTTATGCTTTTAACTTCAACGGCAGAATGATTGTTTTATCAGTTGTATAAATTATTCAGCAGAATATTCAATTCATTTATTTTCTGCTGCAATCAAAGCTGTAAATAAGCAATCTTTGTCAGGACATCATCCTCATCCTCAGGCAGAGTCAGATCCGTGAAGCAGAGGGGATTCAGCCCAGCAGGGAGTCCTTAAGGTTTCCGGAGAGTGAAAGCTCTATGGTTGTGGGGGATGAAAAAAATAAATATTCAGGAGCAATTGACACAGGTGAAAGGCCACCAGTGCACAACCGCATGAATACACATGCCCCCTGCTGTGCTGCAATTACAGCCCAGGAGCAGGTAGCTCGAGTGACTAAAGGCTAAAGACCTGTTCAGCCGAGGCCTGGGTCCCGGCCTCGGTTCCTCCAGTTAGGCTCTGGCTGTGTGAGCTGCATTTAATGCAGTCTTCTTTGGTGTATTCCTTCACACGTGCGTGCTAAAAAAATCTCCCCAAATGCTTGTGATTGTGTAACCTGCTGCAGGCTTGTTGTGTTTGGTTCCAGGCTCAGCCTGAAGGCTGTTGCAGGCTCTCAGGGCCACGATCACCTGGAATCTGATTACCCAAATGGAAATCAAGACATTTAAGAGAACCAACTTTTTTTTTGCAGGTTTTACCAAAAAAAGAAAGAAAAAAGGTATCCGTCCTGAGGCAATTTGATTTTCAGCATTATTGTTTCAGGGAAAACAGGATGATTTAATTTAGGACGAGTCTTTCTCTGACACTGAACGTGAGCTAATACATCACTGGTGTGTTGAGTAATTAGAGCTTCCAGGCTATCTTTCCATGGATCAAGACATTAACGGCCACAGGCAGAGGAAATGAGCTGAGTCAAAATCATTTATATTGTTCAAACAGAATTGGAGCTGAAAGCCTTGGCTCGGCTCTGGCCTGAATTCAAGCGGGAAATCGAGCACAAGTCCTGCATTCCTATTCAGAGAAACCCGCAATTACTGCGACTTCACACCACATTTGAATAGAATGAATAAGGCTGGCAAATTCAAACTTAATCAAGCCTGCTAAATTATGCAGTGAGGTGTTCTGTGCACTTGACACGACCACCAACATTGACAAGAAGAGAGATGGGTCAATTTTAATTCCATCCCCGGTGATTTATTTATTATATTACCCAGGACAAAAGAGGAGTGAAGCTGCAGTATGAAAGCCACGTTTCTGAAGCCCCACCGGTCCCCTGTGGAGATAAACCCAGAGCCTGCATCAAAATGCAGCTTTAGTCTCCCCATCAGCTTCCTGAAACAGCTGCATGCATCCATTGCAAAACACGGCTCCGCGCTTTGTGCTCCTTTCGTTGCCTGTTTCATTAAAACTGTTGTCAGACTGAAGGGTCGACTGTGCACACATGTGGAACACGCATGGATCACAGGAGCACTAGCGTGTACAGCTCATTACATTCTCCTCTAAAGAATCCGTTTCCTATCCCAAGATTGCACAGGTGCTGGCTAAATGCAGGTTAAAAATTATTTAACCATCTCTGAGTAAATGTCTGCGCATATTTTACAACTGAAAACATAAAAAAAAAGAAAAAAAGAAGAAGATTCTGCTCAGGGTGTCTGATTATGGAAATCCAGGGAGGAAACTAATCACTTGTCATTACCATTTTCAAAGAAAAAGTTCCAAAGTTTTATCCCTCTGATATAATTGGAGCGGATAAAGAATATTATACTAGCCTGTGTCAAGTCTTGTATATTTTTACTGAGATGCAAATGAGCCAGTGTCCTTGAAGACCTAACACAACTCTTATATGTGTATATATTCCTGCATGTCTAAGGTAGGTCTGCTATATTCTGCTCACACAAGCTGCAGGTCTGCACCAGTGTGCAGCATCGTGTGTGATAAATATGAATGAGGAGGAATATTTATTCTACAAGTGGTAATGCTTTTACATATATTCCACAGCAAGTGCACGCACATACATTTAGACCGTGTTTGTTTAAAACTGCATTTAAGATTTGTCTGTTTTAGCTCCTATTACACACACACACACACACGCACAAATGCACGTGGGCATGGACCAAGCGTGCTCTCCAGGTGTGTGTTGGGGACTTGACAAAATGACTCAATCGGTTGAATCTGTGTTATTTCAGCTTGTGGTGAAAAACAACAAATCAGTAGCTATGAGCTAAGCAGCGGCGTTTAGAAAGTGTTGAGGCCTACATGCAGCCTGGGAACCTGCTGAATGTCAGCTCCACAGCTCCAGCACGCTACCGTCATCTTAGCATAAGCACGCTAAAGAAGGAGTGCAGCTTGACCAGTCACCAGCACAGCTGCTCAGGTGTGGAGAGTTGATAGGAACCCATGTGCACAGACGCCAGCTGACAAGTGCTGTCACAACAAAGTCGCTGGAAATATACACGCTTATGGCCACAACACAATCATTTGGACTGCTTTCAACATCCCTAACCCTAACCCCAAACCCTAACCCCAGAATAGAAGAGAATAGAATAGAACTTTATTCATCCCACAGCGGGGAAAATTCACTGCAATGCAATGAAAGTGTGTGAAGGCAGAGGAAACTAATAGCTCTGCTCAATTAGGTGCCAAATGGCTTCCTGGGAGGTCGTATTTCATCTGCACCGCCACAGCAAACAAACCCAGACAGGTTTCACAAAGGTGAGTCCATACAGGCTGCACGCAGAAGCGCCTTTATCGCCTTTTAGAACGCAGAGCCGGTGCATCTTATGACACCGAGGACCGTCGCCTTGGATACGCTGACATCCTTGATCAGCCAAAGTGTCCTGTGACTGTATGAATGTAAGATTAGGCATTCACACAAGGCTGCACATTGCCATTTCATTTTCAGTAATGGAGGGAGTAAAAGAGAAGACGGACTTATGGATGCCCTCTTCTAGAATGGCCTCTGTTTCGCAGAGAAACATGCCAAATGTACTCTGGCCTGTCAGAGTACACTTAGGTAAATCTCACACTGAGATTTACCTAAACAAATATGCTGCTAGTACTATATGTACAGTATATATTTTATAAAATACATATTCAGATATTTGTTAATTGGAATACAACTTGGTTCCAAACAGAAATTAATGGCTCTGAAGACAAATTATTTTTCAAAAGTTGACGCACATCTCTAATGCCAAATAGAAA
Organism: Tetraodon nigroviridis; assembly: GCA_000180735.1. NCBI lineage: Eukaryota > Metazoa > Chordata > Actinopteri > Tetraodontiformes > Tetraodontidae > Tetraodon > Tetraodon nigroviridis. Next base: position 3,494,365 of record CAAE01015019.1, read on the forward strand.
CAGTGTATTTCATATATTAGAGAATGCATATGCATGTAGGAAAAGCAGCCTTTCTGCTAATGTCTGCTGGAGAAATTCAAGATCAATAATGTTCAAAAGCCTTTTTTTTTCTCCATGCTTCCCCTGCCAGATCTCTGAAGCCCATCTCCACGTGTTGACATATTGGGATTTCCATTCCGCTGGGCTTTTATTGACCATATTAGGAATTCGGTATTACCTTATTATCCAGCCTGCCTGTATGGCCAGGTTGGGCTGTGCTCAGTGGATCTGTAAGGCTGCAGTGCTGAAATCCCTGACCGGAGCAGAAATGAGAGTATCAATAAAAACAGACCCCGGATGATCTTTGCTTGTGGCAAAACTACGCTGCCGCTGCTCACAATACCGCCTGCCCAAGTATGTAATTACGTCCCAATGAATAATTGAAATCGCTATCCTCTGGCTATAAGTTTATCTGGCTGAATGTTCGATATTACATCACTTTATATGTCGGGGTTTTTATATGCTGCCTCTTTTCCAGTCATCTCCATACATTTAAAATGTGGCCGTGTGGTCAATAGGTGCTGATGCCAAACTGACTTAATATGAACTTTTATTAATCTGCTGATGCCTGCGCTCCTGGCTGTTGCAGATTACCACTCCAGCGAGCTTGCTCTCATTCAGCGTTTGCTGACATGCTGATCTCCAAGGCTGAGGTAGTTATCTGTGCAAGGCGGAGGAGCTGCGGTCACTCTGCATTCATAAATTGCCGCCAGAGTTTATGACAAGGGCAGCAGCAGAGCTCTTGTCAGTTCATTATCACAGTAGTATAGATTTCTGTGTTTATGATGGCTATTCGGTTGGGGAGATTTATCCCACACACTGCAGATATTCTGTGCTTTTTCCTTTACAGTAGGGAGACGTGAGGCCGTTTCAGTCATCAGCTGACGGACACCAGGAAATGACTCACCCTGGGGCCTCCGAAGGTTTGAATCCAGATGACTCAAGCAGCGTTTGATGAGTCAAAGTTTACTATCCTCCTCTTTTCCACAACAGCACTTGTGACCTTTGCTGAATGAAATCTCCCCCATCTGTTAATTAGATGTGCTAACACCTTTACAAGACTATAAATACGCTAACATCACTATCATCTTGCTTTCCTGGCAGGTTTTTAATGCATCCCTCGCTCACAATATGCACTGCCGAGATAGCACGGCAGCATCTTTCTTGCAACACAGATTGTTTAAATCTTTGCTACTGCCACGCATATGCTGGGATGTGCACGTGGCATGGTAACTGACTCCATTACGAAGACCTGCAGCTCCAGAAATGAGGAATGAAAACAAATTCAAAATGATCGAATTGATAAATTTTTCCTGGGAATGCTTTAATGCAATTCTGCTCATGCTTACACGCCAAAACTCCTGGGTAAATATCTTCTAACCACTAATATCCATATTATGCATTGGGTTGTATTAATATTAAATCAAAGCTTAATTGTAAACTAACCAAGCAAATGGTATACATGTTGCACAAATCTTTCAAAATTAAATATTTTCCGCTTTTTTCATTGGTTATACATCCTAAAGCAACTATGGAGATACAAGTATGTGCGGCACATTAATCTTCAAACCAAATTATTCAGAATAATACGCTAATTTAATCGAAGCTAACAGCTCAGAGCAGACTTGCAGTTTATTTAATGACCTGCAGCGGTTCTGAGTCGGGATGAGATTCCTACATTTAATCACGCTCGGTAACTGTAACGCAACATCAAACCTGCACGAGGAGCGCGCGTGCGACACATGTGACCTTGGTTCACGCAGTCTGACGCACATGTGGCCTGTCGCAGATTGATTCTTTGGTGTAATTCGCGGTTCAAAGGATGTGATGATTGCTGTTTTAAATATGTCTGATTATATCCAGTGGAGGGTAATGTTCTCAGCAGATCTGTAATGGTGGACCCTCGGCCCTTCGCAGAGGTGACTCAGTTATGATGTCCCATCAGTCTGCATGCCGAGCGATGGCGTCAAACGGGTAAAACAACAATGTCCTGCTGATGACATTGCTGCCTCCGAGTTTTTAAATTCTCACATGCTGATGGGTTTCTGTCTTAGCTAAAGGTGAAAATGTACAGGCGTGCTCACACACACACACACACACACACACACACGTACACACTGAGCGGTAGGTACTTGTTGTCTGTGCCCTTCTCAGCTGTATTCTCCACTGCAGACAGATCGCACTGAGCCATCGCTCCATCAGGGTGTAGCTGCACCGTCTCATTCTGAAGGTTTTTCCCTTGAGAAACACAGATTCTGGCCGTCGCCGCCAACGTGTACAAACTGTTGTTTTAATGAGGAGGAACCTGCTGGACACATCGCTTTAGTATTTCATACAAAACCAAAACTCATGCATATTTTAAATCCCGGTGTGGCTGACTGTTTTACAGGAAGGAGGCTTTATTTGGCTCTTCACAGCAGTGGGATAAAAGGCAGCAATCTTGCAGTGAGCTGTCCCCCTCTGCTCTCCAGTTTGTGTGCCGGCTTTGGTTTTGGCGATCAGCGCATGAGCTCCGACGTCAGCCACAAAGCCCCTCAGATAAAAGACAGAGAAATGATAGAGGAATAGGAATTACCTCCTTTGGGTGACCTTCCATTGAGAGTGAAAAAGGACATGCAGGGGAGGAGACAGAGACTCTGAAAGGGTAAGACACATAATCCCACTTTCTCTCACAGGAAAAGCAGGCCTACCGGTGCACGGATATAGATGCCGAGGGCACGCACAGGCTGCACTAGCGTACCTGTTATCTCCACTCAAAGATACTGCAGAAGCGGATTCTGCTAGATTCAATCAGGGCTGGACTGCAGACCCTAAACTCTAATGGGAACACTCCCACGGTATTTACTGCATGTAATGGCACACGGGTATGTTGGTTTTCATCAAGCCGGCCATTATCTGACACTAGAAACTGCACCCACGCACAGATGGAATTAATGCAGAGCAGCTTCTGCACTAAACGCACAGGCCTGGACAGTGTTTCTGCTACAAACGTGCACAAAACACGCACATGCACGGCCCTGCAACTCAGAAGCAAATCATCAGGCGAGACAGGGAGTCGACATCAGGTTTTCCTGGGTCTGCGCTGAGCCTCTCTGAGGAATGTGGATTCAGACAGAAATGGTCTCCTCGTTATTGAGGCCGGCACCCCTGGCCTCCGACTCTCAGCCCAATAAATATGGATATGAGGAGATTTGACAGAAGTCGGTGAATGCAGCCCAGGTGAAGGAAGCTGGCTGTAAAACACCGCATCTCAGAAGAGCTGTGGAGTCCTGTGAAAGACAAGATGGAATGATTTGTTCTGCCCAAACAGCTCTGCAGTCTAATTAGCTTACTAATGCTGCTTTTATTACCTGTCTTCTTTGGCTGTCTTTTGTTTCTCTCTCTCTGTCTCTCTCTCTCTCTCTCACACACACACACACACACACACACGACAGCGTGGAAATCAAAACAAATCTGGAATTGTCTTTCCTAGACTTTGCTGCATCGTGTTCAGGTGATTTCAGATCTTATACTAGACAGGTGTGATGAACACAAGTGTGTGTCCAGACTGTGAAGAGAGCAGATGGGAAATCTAAGAAGGTGGACAGGAGCCAGGGTTCCTGCTTTGTTCATCAGGAGAAGGCCTGGTTGTGTTATAGGCAGGTTTGAGATTAAAGTCTGCCTCCACTGGGGAGTGAGTGGAAGTGACTTCTAACCTGATTTACACGCAACGATCCATCAGACATCCAGCCTGACACAGAGACAAAAGGCAACTTTGCGCAGCGTACCACATAAATCATCGTGCCTGATGGTGACCTAGAGTTTTTGGGCACTGGTTACACTGTTTCATCTGCAAACTGGGGTATGGCATCATCTGTTGTACTGATACCAGATACAACGGAACTCGCTTTATTTCGTCCTCTGACCAGATCAGATGACTTATGCAGACTTGATCAGCCACACCTCCACCATAGTAGGAAACCTTATAATGTCCGATTTCAGTGGCCATAGGTTCCCGACAGCCGGTTATTGCTCACTCCATCCCTGACAGCGAAACCATTCGCCTCCAGGTCGCCCGAAGCCTCCGATGAGTCTTTCATTAAAGCTACTGTCAGCTGTGCGGGCCTCTCCTTTGTTTCTGTCTTCTCAGGCTCTGAGGGTAGTGCCAAATTGTTTGAGGATAGATGACCTGTCAGCGGATCCAGAGGAAACAGAAACATCTGTATCCATCACTGGAGCTCATGACACACACACGGACGCATACAGAGAACCATTAGTGGGGGATGAGTGTATTCAGGCAGGTGTTCTGTGTGCATGCAGCATCGCAGGCGTGAAGCCAGAGGCAGATCAGTTTTCAGACGACTAACAGAGTCTATCAGCTCTCCACACAAACATATGGAACAGGTCTCTGCAACCATGTCTTGTGCAAACAATCCAAGGCAGCAGTGTATGAGCCCAGCCACCAGACAAAGGCTGTCCTAAAAGACACAGAGAGAAAAAACACCAGAACGTGGCGTGGCATAATGGTTGCATCAGGAGCCTGTTTCATACAGGCATTGCTGCAGGTCAGATCTTCACCCTTTGCGGCGCTCTGTATTGCTTTGTAGTTTAAAAACATGCCAGCGTGTGTCCTGGCTGCTCCTCATCTTTCAACAGTCCCCTGTGCTGCAAGTATCTATCAGCCGCTACATCTTTGTTTTGAATTGTAGAATCTCTTCAGATTTCGGAGAGAAATCTATCCAAATAAAAGACATAATCCTCTGTGGGAAAACAAGGGCCTTTCCTCTCCAGTTTAATTAGTCTAGATTGATTGCATTGAAGAGGAAGCTATTAGTTACAACTGTCGGCTGCAAAAACTTTTAACTTTATGTGCAATGTGAAGATACTCAATCTCTTTTTTTTTGGTGGTGGGAAGGAACTAGCAGCAGACAGGCGTGAGGATCCCCAGCGGACCACTGTCATGTGGCAGGACGGATCCCTCGTGACAGCTCAAGCATGACCTTTCGACCTGCGAAACATTACTGGAGCATCTGAGCATGTCAGCAGGGTAGGATGGATTCTTGGGCTATGTTTGGTGACACAGAGGGGATGGCCAACCTGGTTCTGAGCCTTGTGGGGGATGGATGGAAGAGGAGGTGCATTTAGGGGACACGCAGAGGTCAAGCGGTATGGGTGGTTATTAAAGAAGCCCTCGTAAAACGCTGTCCTGGTCCATGATTACGTTGTCAAGCTGTAGGAGCCAGGATGCATGGTGAAAAAGATATACAGGGACATCTAGGTAAAAAAAAAGCCTTTTTTCCCACTTGGAGGCTCCTTGGAAAAGGTGTGAGGGACTGATTTTATGATTTTACATGAGCCTATAAGTCTCATAAGTAGAAGATATATAAGGTAAGCATGGGAGCTTATTTCTCTCCATTATTGAACAGGTGAAAGGCGACGGATAGATGGATCGGGTAACTACACCAACAACCCTGGCCTGGAGACTTTATTTACCGAATGCTTCCATTTGAAACCTGAAACAACATTTTTCTTGTCCACACTGACATATGAAAGTGTGACACATTCCTTCTTCAGTGGTCGTGAAGGACGTTGATAGGCAACCGAACCCTTCGGCAAGAGGCAGCAGCTTTTTCCTGTGAAATATAAACACATGCAATCTATTCTCCTGTCAAAGGCCCGATACACAGACGGCGGTTTGACACGGTCAATGGCAAAAGGCTCCAGGCAGGAAATTGCAAAGAGAAGCTAGAGATTTTTTTTTTTACAGAATTGTTCTACACATTTAGAATGAGAAACATGATAAAAATGAAAATAAAAGTAAGCGGTCATCTCTGCAAAGAAACATGTCAATTGATCAATTCTCTGCAAAGGGGGGGTACAAATTAAAATAAAAGCATGATGCTTTATGCTAACTTAAATGCTAACCTGTATCAACATAAAACAGGTCAGTCATAATGTGTGTTTCAGCTTGATGCACATCGGTGGACCTGGCGACATTAGAAATAGCAATCCACAGAGTGTGTACCTTCTGAAACAACCTCTGCTCTTATGTACTACACTTCTTTCAAAACAAAATCATTCAAGCAAAGATAATAAATGTACCTGTGCTTTCCTCATGGATGATATTGATTGACTGCTGTTAAGACTCCCCTGGCCTTGCTCTTTGGCCAGGTGAAACTGGCAGTTTTCTTTTCTTTTCTTTTCTTTTTTCTTTTTTTCATTGGTAAAGGACAAAATACATCTAACAGCAAAGCAAACACACATCCAGACAGTATATGTATGGACTAATCCACAGTCCCTCTCTCCCTGTCTACTTCTTATTCAAAAGGATGCCGCTCAGTATTCTTGCCAGATTACGATGGCTGCAAGTGTCAGCGGGTTCACAGACAAGAACATGATACACCAGGGTCTGTGCTGGAACCGCAGGACGAGTTTAGAGTTTCTGCAGATTTGAAGGGCAGTTTGAGGACAGCTAGGAAACAGTCTATAAATATAGAGTGAGCACACAGAGGCTGTGAGCAGGTCCGCTGGGAGCGCTGCTCAACTTGTAGGCCAGCACTTACAGTTTAATTGACGTGACACTGCAGCTCTGAGGGAAAAGTTGCCTTACTGTTGACTAACTTTGCTCTGTTTGCACTCATCTCAGTGCTTTCAAATATGTTTCAGTGCTATAATTTAATTGTGGCACATTTTTGTTGGACAAATGCTCATTAGGATAAACAGGATCATAACAATGTGTTCATCTTATGTGGAGGAGTAATAGCAGAAGCCTCAGCAGAAAGAGTTTTAGTCCACACTACAGAGAAATTGCAATAAAGGCCAACCACTGGTTGTGTTTTAATGATTATACATTTTGAATACTCCAGGGACTTGCGTACAAAGGCTGGGGGGATAGGAGCACTGTGAGTGCTGAATTGACTTTTCACAGCACGTCCTTTGCGATAATCAGTCATTTTGACTGGCAGCGCTTGTGTAAATGTTCACGCCTGTTCGGTGGCCTTCTGCCTCATGCATGTTGCACCAGCATGTTCCTTCCTGCCTGGAAATGATGTTGTGCTCTTTCTCCCTGGTGACTGCCAACAGACACGGGGCCACGGAGCGACATGTCCTCTGCCAAGAAACAAAGACCCGACTGGGAGAGTTATAACTTGTGTTAGGTGTTTGTTTCCAAAAGCAAACATACGAGCATGGGATTTTCCCTCCCTTTGACACCAACAGATTAAACCTCACCAGCAGAGAAAGCACGTTCACCGTGAGAGTGCTCAGTTGATGATTTTAACTTGAAAATATATCCTGTGCGCTTTTCCAGACTCCTATCACCACTCCCTCCTCCCAAGCAGAACCTGTCAACCAGCAGCCCCTCTGTGCACAAAGGTCACCTCCAGGCCCACACTGATGGCCCTCATGCTTCCGTCTCAGTAATCATATCCCAGAGAGAGGAACAAGCACATAAAGAAGATAAGGACAACATCTCTAACGCTGCACGCTCATGCCTGCACGTTGTTTAGCAGCAACACTGACGTCTGAGATCTACAGTAAGACAAGTTGGAGGTTGTAAAACAGAGGACAGGGAAAATTGACTGTCATAAATGTGATGGTTTTATGATTCTGTCATCATTCCCAGCAGATTATTTAGGTCACTGCTGCGTGTTAGAGGTCTGTGTTTACACAAGTCTCCCAGGTAAACCTAATGCTAACTAATGCAAACACACACAGCACCATGCTGAGATTTACTGTTTACACCATCGCCATGTGTTATTTTGTCAAGCTAAGATGAAGCTACTGTCTGTGTTGATTCAGAATACGAATTTAAATTGGGTTTGGCTGTGTACATTCATATTCATATTATACATTTATGTGTGCATTTTCTTTTGCTGACAACATTTGATTAGATGGTTTTTCCATTGATAAAAGTTAATGACTTAGAGTGGTGACTTATAGTCTGGTAAGTCATGACGTCGACACAGACAAACCAGAAGTCAGATAGAGTCCTTTAAATAAACTAAAATGTCTAGCAATTGAAAAGCAATCAGCAGTTGTTCTGCTGACTATTTTGTTTTAAGTTTTGTTGAGTTAAATACTGCTTCTGGTGCAATTGTGGGTCAGAGGGTTCACTTGCGGGAAAAAAGAAACAAAATGAGGGTATAGTTTTCCCTGCATGCCCTGAAGAAACACTTTACTCTTTTATAAAGTATCTGTATGCCCCATAAAAATACCTGCTGAGCTACAAAAATGTGTGACAGCCTAGAAAAAAACACAACTTGTGCACCATGATAATAATAGCCATGAACAATAATTACAAATGCCCCATATTGTTAGGTTGCCGTTGCTTGCGTAGCCAGTAAACACAGATCCTGTTCTATCATGCAGTGTCTCTTGCACACTAGTCTGGGGGTGTTGCTATGTGTCTTTTGTGAGAAGATCCTTTCACGACATGCTGACATTTCTCACTCCACCTATATTCGTAGCTTGTAATCAGCTTTGGCACCGTTTAGAGCTGAATCACGACTGTGGACTGGTTCACCCTCGGGCCACTGGGAGCCAGTTCTAAGCAGAGTGAGTTAACACCAAACTGGTCTACTGGTGATCTGCTTGAAATCACCTCTTGGCTGTGGACAGTGACTGGTAGACTGTGAGTGGGTGGAGATCTGGTCTTCCAATATGGCTAAACATCAGGTTTGAAACCAGCCAAACTGAAACACTCAAAAAAAAAAAAAAAACAAGTCTGCATTTAAAAGCTCTCTGTCTCTCTAGCAAGGAGCTGCTTTCTTGCCTCATTTTACAAAACATTTCTCACTGGCCCAGCTTCTGCTCAGTGGACAGTAACGGACACTTTGCCTTGTTGATGCTCAGTGGATGTGGCACAGGGGACTGCAGAGTACTTTTCCTCTTTCCTGCCCTCTTTTAGCTGTTTCCCTCCTCTTTTTTTATCTACAGCCATAAATCTCCAAGGGTGCCTCACATTAGCCACTTCGCCTGCTTTCCAGGCTACTTTCAAATCAGGGGGAGTGACGATAGCCCGGGGGGCTTGGGGAGAGCACTCTCCCCATATCCATCTCCCTACCTGGAAAGCAGCGATGAAAAGGACTGGGAAGAAAACTCATTATTGTAGCATTCCTCTGTGGCTCTAAATGGTGATTGGAGGAAGTTTGAATTTCTTATCAAGTTTTCAGCCGAGCAAAGATGCATGACGGGACGCATATCTGGATGAAGAGGCACTCAGCGGATCCTGGTGCAGGTGTCTCCAAGACGACAGGCGCCACAGCTCGGAGGAGCTGATAAACATAGAATACGGAGAGTGTGTTTACATTTGCTGTGAGCCATGTAGGAGGATTCCGCGCCGCATAATGAGTGTTTTTATCCAAGTTTGAATTAATTGCTTGTAGTGTGCATCACCTGAGAAAATTAGGATTCAAACGAGCAGAACAAACTACCGCTGAGTCGGCTGCTGAATTTAACAGCTGAAAAGAAATCTGTCCTTAAATATTGGCTATAGAAATAAGCTTCTTAGCTGATTTCTGAGAATGTTTTGATTTTTTTGATAATATATGCGCGGGCAAATAAGCCAGCAGGTGCATTTACATGCGTTTATATGCAAAACATGCACCGGTCCACTGTGCCTTCAGTCTGAAAAAGCATCTCTGCACCGATGTCTCTCAAACACAGTCAGGTACAATTGGAGTCTCATGTCTTTGTCCCATCAGCGTCCAGCTTGAGGCCATTTACTGTATAATTGCAGGTGGGGGTCCCATGCAGGCCAGCAGCCCCCCCTCGCATTAACTTGACATTAGTCAGTGGCTGAAGTCATTTCCTACTAACATGACCTCTGGATGTCTCTCAGTGATGTCATCTGACATCTTGGCTCAGAATTCAATTTGGACCTAACAGAGCATCCTGACAGAAGAGGCCCTGTTCTCGGATTAGTGTTCACACTCGTTCTGGAGTTTTCTTTCTTTTATGCTGTCTCTAATGTGGTGTTGTACTGTTTCCGAGCCTTCTCAGATACAGAGTTCAGGCTCGACTAAAAAGCAGTGATCAGACTAAAGAACTTGTTTGTTCCTTCATCTGTAAAACAGTTCAAGCAGAATTCATGTCATGCAAGTGCTGAATGATTCATGAGGACATAAGCTGTTGTGTGTGCTGCTATGTGTGCACATCTTGTGATTTAGTACTTTAGCCTAACTCATTTAGATACATTTATAAAAAAAAATCTTACATTTATAGCTGCTGAATTTGCAAAAATAGACAATTTGTCTCTACATGTACTATTAAACATTTATGACGAATAAATAATAAAACTAAAAGTGATGAATAATTGAACAATAATGTTCCTCTGGAATCAATATGTTGCTTACATATTTCAGGGTTGTTTTTATGGGTAAATTTATTGTAAAATTATTAATAAAATCTTTTGATCTTTACGCTAGTGATAAAGGAACCTGTGCTGGGATTAGCCAGTTTGCACATCTTCATATATTATCATTTAAACACACAGGATTGAAATTCAAATGTTATTTCCCCCAGTGCTGCCTGGATGGTCCTCAGGGGAAATTAGCAGAGGGAAAACAAGCAGAATTATCTGTCAATAATTGCACATGATTTACAACGAAAGCACAGATATTCACAAACAATAAAACTATTTGGCTGCTTTTATTACAGGCTGCTTGTTATGTGGAGGCCTAATTGAATCTATTGTCTAATCGATAGGCTTTCTGACCATCTGCCCATGTGTCATCGTTCAAAAACTCTAGCCACCATCGCTGATTTACAGCACTTTCAGTGCCTGTTGCTACGGTAACATATTTACAGTGTTACTATGCACATCAATCTACACCCTGTTGACGCTGTATTGATCAGGCTCTTCCCTCAGGAATATTATCTGTCATCATTTGGCTACAACACTAAACTCCCTGTGACACCTGGGGTTGGGGGGCTGGGGGTGGGAGGGCATATTCAGGAAGTGATGTTGCCGACTCCTACGTCAGCCTCACATCCCGTATGTGCCGGGCGCGTGCTGTCATTCCGCATGCCCAGGTGCTGCTGCACTATCATTAGTGGTCAGCGTTGGTATGCAGGGGCAGGAACAGCTCATGGCCCCCCTCCTCTGGGGAAACAGTTATGCAGTCATGGTTCTTTGTCATGTGCTGGGAGGCCGTGGAGGTTGTAGAGTAGGAGTACAGAGTATCTACAAATAAATACAAGAACTAACCTGGATTTACTTGTTTTCTCTGACTCACCAATTTGTTCTGCAGCAGCAGAGACAAACCGAAGCGCAGACCTACGAGCACAAGCCTCCTGGCTGAAGGTAAACAGGAGCTTGCTGCAAATCAAAGATGTAAAAATATGCAAAGACAACTTTCAGCAGATTCACAAATGAGATGTTTTTTAGGGACATTTCCTCCACAAGATCAAACTTGAAAAACAACCCCAGGTGACCCAAAAAGATAATCAGAGTGAAGACACAAGTAAATTGGGCAGAAAAATGATTCAAAGTAAATATTCAGGTCATTCATCCTTTAACATGTCTCAACCTAAAAATTGTGATTTAGTAAAAGACACACATGAATTTCTTTGTCTGTAGATGGTTGGCCATGGCTGCGTACTAGCGCCAAATAAAAAAATGCAGCCGTTTTAACAGTTAGTATGGCAAACTAAATGTCACACAGTGCTTTCCCTGTAAGATTATAGGAAAACCTGTTGAATTATCTAAATGTCAACTGTGCATAAACACTTTCCAATTACGTCCTATCCAGGCAGCATCTGGGGGCAGGGGCCACAGGTGGTATTTCATGTCTCCAATCCCCTTTGGGGGAATAGAAGAAGAAAGGATGGAGAAGGGGCGGGGGTGGGGGGGGGGTTAAGAATCAAATAAGCAATTTGAGAGGAAAATCTCAGCAAGTTCTCATGTGCAGACTTCTTTTTTTTTCTTTTTCTCTGAAGCTGTTGTTAACCTCCTTCTCTCGTCTGCGACGGTGGAGATGACTGCAGGCTGCCCATCATCGCTGCTATTTCAGCACATCTGTCATTATCCTCACAATGGATGGGGGGTCATTTGGTCCCCCCGCAACAGGCATTGTCAGGGTTTTCGGGGCCGTCTGCTAATTACACCCTCAGGACGTGAGAGGAGCCGATCACCAGAGTCCCCTCATGGTTCGATGCCAGCCAGCAGGGGGTCTCCTGTCAGACGTGTTGAGGCGGGTGTCCTTGGGCTGACACGCTAACATGCTGGTGAAACGACCTCCTGTCTGCAAGATCTTAGAGTTTCAACTTCAGAAGAATCTCCTTGAAAATAAGGAGAGTCGTGGTTGTAACTTTAGCTCGCCAGTGAGGCGTCTGAGGACATAATGCAGATGAGGCCTTGTCAGTTGTTTCTGGAAGCTAATTGCTAACATTATTAGCATAAATACCAACCCTTATGCCCCCAGACTGGGAGGAATAAATCCCCACCCAATTATTGCAGCCACTGCTAAAGTAGCAGCATGTAATCCCAGCAGCCTGGTTAAGACCACTGTTAGCTTACTGTTTAGCTACCAGTTGACAGCCTGCTCCTTACTATAAGTCTACAGCAGCTAGTTCAGGAAAAATTTGGTAAAAAAAAACCCAAAACAAAAACAAAACCCTAATATTCACTCCTGCCATTAATAATCTCAACATTATAGCCCTATTTTAGTGACATCTTTTTTACCTAGAGTCATTTGCTGGTTTATTTTAACTACAGTTATTAAATTTTCTTTTTAGTCAAAATAAGTTCCACAATATCAATGTCATTCTTGTCATTACCAGCATAATACATCAACATAAGTAACAACAAATTCTTTCTGCCACATATATATTAGTAAATTACAAGGGATGGATGAAATCTGCATATTCTGGTGATGGCCTCACCTCAGCGGCTGCTCTCAAATTTATAAATTTAGAGGCAAATGATATTCTGTACTCAAAGAATAAACAGGGAGAAACGTTAGGGTGCCATAAGAGCTAAAATAAACAGCTAATTCGTTCTATCGTTTCAGGTGAGAGGATATAGAACCCTGCTCAGAGGTATTTTATTACAATCTTGTGAGTGAGCAGGTCCTAAACGGTTTGTTTGTACAGCAGACTTATCAGACCGGAGGTCAGTGTGTCAGTGCAATCATCACTGTTAACGTTTGGAGGAAGAAAACACACTTGCTTTCACACACACACAAACACATACGCACACACACACACACACACACGCGCATGCATCATTTTATTTCACTTTTGCACATTGCAAGTGCTAAAATATTTTGTGTTATCAAAAAACTAAACTTATACAGTGGGAGCTTTAAGCATCTGCAAGGATTTCAAGCACCTGTGGAAACCTTGATGATCCCGTTAATCTTCTTTTATTCATCTGGTCTCTTTTTGCTCACAGTGATATCATTCTCTGGTCGTGAGTCAGACAGATATCTCCAGCTATCTTCAGCTCACGGTCACACATCATCATAGATTCCATCCACACCACCTGGGGGACCAGAACATTTTCCGGAACCAGTGTGGCTCAGAAACACGGGAACGTGTTTGCCTGCGTGCCTGTTGTCATGTAAACAGGTGCCTACTACAGTTTAACATAATAATCCATATTTTGTGATAACAGCAGGTCTGCATTGCATTTCCTCAGGAAAGAGTCAGTAACACGTTTTCGCCTGCTTTTCACAGACAAGGCTCAACCACCAAAAATCAGGATCCATGTGGGGCTAATACCCATATCACTGATGTCACTGTGAAGATTCTGCGCATCCTAAACACTTTTGCTTGTCTTTTGCATTTTTCTACGGTGAAGACAAAAGACAAATACTCCTAAATTGCAACTAAATTTCCTAATCTCTGTTTTGAGATTCCGGTCAGGGACAGCATCAGTGTACAGGAGATTTCTTATTCTGTGTCTTGAAGCTCAGAATTTCAATCAGCCCCAGGATTGAATGTCTGCTGGAATATTTTACGTGCCGACTCCATTTGTAAGACAACCCGCGGCTTCACGTCTCTCTTTCCATTTGCTGCTTTTCGCTTATCTGTTGCAATATCCTGTATCCTGATGAGACTGGGAACGGGGCCTTGACCTGATGTTTAAATCCCAGGCAGGTCTATTATGGTCAGACAGGGAAAAAGTGCTGATGGAGGAGGCAGATACAGCTCGGAGGACAAAGAACATAACCGTCCACCCGGCTCTATGGTCCAGAAGGACTGCTCTTGCTGTTGTGGGTAATGTTTGTGAATAATAGAGTTATCAAGCCCGCGTAGGTGAGCGCCTGCGCTAACTGAGCCATGGGGGTCACCAGAAAAAAAAGAAGCAGACAGAGACTTATGGCCAGCGGTCTGTGCTGGCTCCATTTCCCAACGTGGCCAAATCTCTCCCACAGGACCGAGTCCTGTCAGATAAAAGCGGACAGCTATCACTCAGTTTCATCCCCACAGACACGCCAGCTCCACGGCGCGAGAGATTACGCGAATGGCAAGCACGACAGCCCTATCTTCTGGCTTTGGGGATCTCCGAGGCGCTGTCTGACTTATCAGACCTGCTCTGATGTCTCCTTGCCGATTCATCAACAAACACTTAGGCGGACGCCTGCAGAAGCCTGGTTGGCATAGAGACTCAGGAAAGGTTCGTGCTCAGCATCAGCAGCTAATGTTAAACAGAGGTCTCTGCTGGCCGGCTCTGCCTGCCAGGTTATTTATTTATTTATTTTCGTAAAAATTATTCCTATTAAAGCAAATCTCGCTGCACTTTATGCCTTACATGAGTTGATTAAAGCAGATGTCTGTCTGTTCTAAAGCAAAGCCTCAATTTAACCCTCATTAGCGATGAGGTTAGTGGAACAATTTAAAAGGACATTTATTGCTACAGCTTTTCACCATGTTTTGCATATTCATTAATTTTAGGTCGGCAGTAAAGCTGACCTTGGAGCTGCTGACCTAGGAGTTGTAAACATGAAGCAATTTCCAACTTGCTTTTAAAATGAACAAAATTAGCAGTAAAAAGCCGCGTTGGTGAGAGCGGCGTTTGAATATGTAACATTTCTCAAAGCTAGTAGTGACCGAGAGTTCTGCGTGTTGAGATGAATGTGAATGCACACGTGGAATGAGGACACGTTTGAAAGCAGATCATCTGGAAAAATCAACAGAAAAATCCAACCGACTGATCAACTAAGCGTGCTTCAAAGTGTTAAGAAACCAGCAACCCTGTACCGCAGCACCGCCTGGCAATACAGCAGCAGGACCACTCAGCCCAACCCATGGGCATTTCCCAAGCACCCAGTTCTACTCCATCTACTCTAAGCTGATGGCTAGGGGAAAAGTTGCATGTTCCTGACAGTCATTATCTTCATTTACTTTGCACATATTCCATTTGTGAAGATAACAGCCGTGCAGCGCCAACGATCACTGTGAAATGGACATGATGGGTGAATTTTCATCAGCACACAGGTACAGTGAAAATGTGTCCTCTATTCTGACGTTAAACAGGTTAAAAACATTTTTTTCTCCTCTTTTGCTGCAATTTTCCAAAGAGGGCTAAAAATGAGAGAGAATGTTAATATGCAGCTTTAAACATTCTAATCATGTTGTGCGCACAAGAGGAAATAGAAAAGCAGGAAAATCGGCACTCCCAGTTAGATTTTTTTTTTTTTCCTTGTAAAATGCAGCAGGCATGCAATTACAGCCAATTACATCATTCTGTCAGATACTCTTCAGCCTTTTTAATTAAATTCGAGAAAATAGGAAACCCAAGTTGATCATTAGATCGATGATGAAAAGATGAGATTTATTAAAGGCACTGATGGAACCACTTTCTGCTAGCATCTTAGTTTTTTCGCTGATAGATTCTTCCCAGATGTTACTGACCACGGCAGATTTCAGAGCATGCTGTTCTGTGTGAACAGATGATCTCTCCGTTTGGTAATAAAAACCTAAGCACAGGATACTAATTTGAACATTGAGAAGAAAGCAACACCTAAAATGTATCATGCTATGCTAAAGTTTGGTTGTTGGCTGCACAAGTAACTCAAAAATTGGCATTTGTGACGTGCAACAGACAGATGTGACATAGTTCAAACAAGCTGTCTCCTCTGGTGAGGCACCCTGCTTACAAGGTGCACGCTGTCTTCTCTCCAGGGCCAAGTCATCACCCTCAGTAAAGGTCATGGGCGACCATGATGGATGGGCACCACTGTGGATTTAATTTAAAATAAAGAGCAATAAACAGGGGCCTTGCTCAGGATGATAAAGCATCCCTTCGTTAAACAAAGGTCGGAGGCTCCTCCCATGACGGTTGCTGTCACTGCGGCATGGCGGCGTTGGACGGGGAGGGCAGGGAGGGTCAGCGGGACCAGGGTCCTCTCTGTCACCACTGTCTTGTTTATCATTCCTGTCGGCCAGTTTGGAGCACACACCCAGTGGCAGGTGATGAGGTACTGGACCGCTCCGTATTGTTGAATGCCAGACTTTGTTGACGTTTTAAATGTCACCTCATCGCCGCGCACAGGTGTTTACACCGGGCGCCCTTTCTTCCATTTAAAGAAAGCATTTCAAACCCAAACATCTGTATATTGGTTTGGCCCTGTAAAGACACAAACTGGGTGCCAAAAGCTAAAAGATAGAGCGCTCCCAGTTTACTATCCATTTGCAATTTGAAAATACTGGTGCAGAAACTGTGGTCCACAGAAATGCTCTGCCTCCAAGTCCTCCCAGCTAATGGCGTTAAATCACTTCTGCTGGCCAAACTTGTGACAGAATGATGAATTTGGCCAACGAGCCGAGCTAATGGCTGCCATCAGAGGCGATTTCGCTTCTTAGTTGTGGTTATCTTGGCTGGGTCCAATTTATTTAGTGTCACCTTGTTAAGTAAAGACTTTGGCATAGACACATGGCTCAGTGAAACATGAGCGAAGGCCATCCTTGATTGTTGGAAATGATTGGTTAGCGATGGAGGCATCTTGTGTTTGCTTTTTTGGGGGCCTGGTGGTGGTGCGAGTTGCAGACGGGGGTCAGAAAAGAAGGAGGTTTTGTGGTGCTTCGTGTAGATTTCCCTGCAGCTGCCTCTGTGTTTGTGTGTTTGCCAATACGCGCACTTCCCAAACCTCCCTTAACATCTCGCTGCAGCACATGTTTCAACAGAAACCGCAAACACCAAAGGCAATATCCTGCCATTTTTTAAAGAGCATCTCTAAAAAACAGACTCGAAAATGTTCCTTTCCAGTTGTGCTCTCAGTTATCAGATGGCGTTTTAAAATCAAAGCCTCTGCTGAGCGCTGGCACACTCACAAAGTCTTATCCGCTTACTGTTCATTAACATATATAATTATTAAAGGCACTTTAGGGGCCATTTGGCAAAAAGCTTTATGCAAATTGTAATTGAGGCTAATTTAAAACAAGACAGCAGAACGGCAGTATTGTTCATGATGCCAAATTGAATGTTATGGTTTTTTCTTGTGCAGGAGGCTTGGGGACAAGTCCCATCACCCTGGAGATAAACTGTTGATACCAATCTTTTTAGGGTCAAATGATGCATTCTGAGACCTGAAAACTGTCCAAACCCAGATGAATAAGAAATGTGACCCTGTTGCCTAAATCCTTTGGGTTTTTTTCTAGACAATTAAACAATTGCCAGGTGTCAGGAATTTCCTGATAGATGTTTGGCTGTGGCGTGTACACCATGAAACACTTTTTCCCTGCCAACAGTCCTTCAAGGAGAGATAAAACAATTATTACCAGAACAGCACTCGAATTTTGTATTAGCTGAGAAGGCTTTTAATTCTCTGTCTGGACGGTGTCCCAGTGAGATCAGACGCACATACATTCAGGCCAATTTGCTCAAGATAAACACAGATTATACATTTTTTCAACTTTAATCTTTTGTGTTACTGACTAACATTACAATATTATAGTAACCTCTTCAATTTAAGTGAAAATAGACAGGGGCATAAAAGACTATGACTATGATCAGATTTTGCCACATTTTAAAAACGGCATTGAGAATGTCAAAGAGCTTTGCTAAAGCACCTCCTAGGCTGGAGCGCAGGCTCGTATTCACGCATCTTTCTTTAAACCTATAACTCACCTGTCACTCAGCTGAGTTTGGCTATCCCAGCCTGCTGTACCCGCAGTCCTCATGGTCATTAAACCGTCAGCCAGGATTTACTTAAGATTAGCGAAATAAAAAGGCCCAGAAATTATCTCTGTCTGCACATGTGAGGGGACAAAGAGTAAAGCAACTGACTGAGATGGAGTGAAGAAAAATGCCTGTGAGTGTATAAAGACCAAAGGAAGACGCTCAATCTCCCAGCAGGAGATGATCATTAGTCGAAGAGTTAATGGTTTGTTCTCACCCTTCGACCCAACGCTCTTGACAAATCTTTGCATATTCTTTTAGATTTGCATGAGCAAAGGTCTCTAAATCCTCAATCACTAACCGTAACCTATAAAAATAGTCAATAATCTGTGAGGAGTATCTGATGACGGTAGAATGATTTAGGCAAGCCGCGATCTCCTGATAAGAAAGAAAAAAAACCACAAGGAAAACACAAATAATTGCTGCCCAACTCGAGCAGAAAATGCTCAGAGATCTCACTCTGATGATTTATTCATGAAGCCCCCAAACATGCGCGTGTGCGTGCACACACAACACACACCCGCGCACACACGCACACGGAACACAGTGTGACGGACTAAATAAGGCCAAGGGTGTGTGTACTGACAGCTCTATCCAGATATTACCTTTCAAAAGCCATCATGTGCCCACTTATGTGTGCATCACTGAAGACAGGAATAACAAAAGTGGCTGACCTTTACGGCGCAGAGACGATCTGAGTCTTTGAATATTCTCAGAGACGGTGACTCATCACAGCCAGTCCTGCACGCGATTGAAAACAAAGCTGATTTTAAACTTTTCCAGACTATAAAAAAGAAATAATTTAATTATGAATAGGCCTGGAAAATGTGATTGTCCCAACTCACCACCTCACGTCAACATGAATAATCTGTTGAGCACCTACAGGGCCTAAAAAGTGACAGAAAACACATCCCTTAAGCCTCCTGATTCTCGCTGCATCATTATCTTATCGCAGGATGGGCTGCTGTCGGAAAAGGGGATTCAAAAAGAGCAATCACCCAGGCGGATGTGCCCGCGTGTAAAGAATTATGAAAGTCTGATATTCACTCAGATATTCATGAAAAAGGCAATCTGATAAAGTAAGAATTTCCAATCTACAATAGGTGTGGGAGAAGCAGAGCAGGGAAACGTGGGCTGTTTTATTGACAGCCCAGGGGAAGATGATTCCTTTCAATGAATTCCATTTGGCATATCCCCACCTTGCAACTTCAATAATTTACAGTATTGATTTAAAACAAAGTCGCGCACTGCCGAGTGAATAGAGCCGTGCAGTACTTTCATTTAATGCTTTGGTGATCTGTGGCCCCCGCTATGATGCACCACTACCACCCACAAAGACATATACAGTATATCTGACGGTGAGGCCTTTAGGGAGAGATGACACCAGCATCTGTCAACGTGAAATAGAGACTTAAAGGAGAATTTACTGCCGACGCTTCACGTGTGACACGCTGATACCGCCGAGCGCATCACAAGCCCAACAACGGCAACATTGAGCAGCACTCTGCGTTTGAGGAATCCTTCCATTTATTAATGATATTGCCACTCATCTTTGGCATTTGCAATTAATTACAGGCTGTATCCAGGTGATTTAATTTGATTTGGTGTTGCAGAGGAGCCATTCAGAGCCCCGCCGTATTAATCAAAGAATTACGTGGAGTGGAAAAACAGGGGAGGCCTGTTGTCATTGTTACGGCCTAATCAATCAGAAGGTGCTAAGCCCCCATCTCTAAACGCACCAGCCATTTTTATTCCGCTGATATCTGGGTATCTCGCTGTGCATGAGCGCAAGCCGCAAAAGCCTTTTTTGTCAGTGTCTTTTTGTATATGCTGGGGATAAATCAAAGAAGAATAAATCTGGATTCCAGCTTGACTAGTCTGGGGAAAATCAATAGCTAAGGTCCGCTCGGCGTCATTTCTGCTGTATTTTTGTAAACACCCCATCGTTAACACCTCACAGATAGACTGATGTAATGGCAGCAGGCTTCTTCTTCTGCGTCTGCAGCACCTTCTCATATCTGCAGCATCAGAAAGGTTATATCCTCTTCCACAGGTTCGTGTGTGCAATTAAAGTCATTGCTCTTTCTTGAAGGGTCTCGTTGTTCTTTTTCCAAACCGGTGCTGCGGTTATGGCCGACTATATGGGCGTGTACGTTGAATTGATGGCTGCTCATGCTCCGAGGCAGATTTTTACTGTCTCATTGTATCCGCTAGATATAACTGGTGAAAAAAGGCGACACAAAAACATTGCTTCTATATCTCTGTAGGAAAATTTATGTATTAAAGCAGACATGAATCTGTAAAATACAGACACATCGCAGTCCTGTTGTGTGATACAGATCAGTGGCAGCAAAAGGTGTTTCTGCCCACTCTAATTCTGCTCTGCAGTGAAGCGACTGGAAAGCCTGTTCTTTTTTTATTTGCTCTACCAGCCGAGGTCCAGTAGCAAAGCCCCTGACATCTGACTCTATTCACACCTCTAACCAACTCATGCACTTCACCCAGACTGAGGTGTGGACTATGAATGATTAATGCCTCTCTGCTGTCAGTTCCATCCACTTCAGGAAACATCTTGCTTCCTGAGAAGACCTGACAGAGAGCCCCACATGTACAGCTGCACTGCAAAGATCCATGTCCAAGGATGGCATTGAGAGTGATAACGCTGACAAACAGCCAGTTAATAACCCGAAGTGATCCCTTTTTAATATGAATGAATCAGTAGGAGTCTCTTATCAACTGTGTCACGTGTTGACTGTGTTGCTTCTCCAACAACACAGGCTCAGTGGGAGGGGCGGGAGATGGGGGTGAGCGGAGGATTAGAAATGTTTTTTCTGTTGTTACTGGAAGGCGAACCACGCAGGCAGCTGCCTCCGTTGCACTGGTAGAGGTCGGAGCCCAGTCTGAGCAGAGCCGGCTGTCCAGCAATTACCCCGTTGACATGGAGATCCAGGTTTAAATGGAACACGCAGAGATCAACCACACCTAGCTCTGGACCCTGGAATTCTGGAGGTCTTTTCTTCATTTCAGCTCAGGATGATGTTCACTCTTCAGTTAGATCTTTGTGCACTTTAGGAAACGTGCATCACGTTTGATGGTATAACACTGATGGAAGGTTTGATGCAGCCTGAAGTCATATGTTAGTCATGTACAGTATTCTGTTTATTGCATGTTCCTACCGACCTTAGCGGTGGTCTGCAAATATAAAAGAACACTTTTACTTTTAAAAGTGCGACCTGCTTGAAATGAAGGACTTGCCTGATTATATTATTGCACCAGCATTTTTGTTAAAGTTAACTGAAAGCCAGCATTAATAGCATGCGTTATTAAGGTTTGAAAAAAAAAAAAAAGAGAAAAGTGATCAACTCCCAGCACAGCATCATTAAGTCCTGCGGCAGAGGCCATCCTTCTGCTTGAAGAATAGCTGCTTGTCCGCACATTAGTTACAGGGAAAACATCAGTCTCTGCTATAACAATGTGAAATCTGCGGCTGGATCAACTTCCTGGAACAAAAAATGAAGCTTTTAAATTTCTCCAACAGTGTCTGATGACTAATGGATCCCGTGGCCTCCGCTTTCATCCATAACCAAAGACATGGCGATCATTCTCATGCTTCTACGTCTCCTTCTCTGTGATAAAAACAGGACGATGATCTTTAATTTAGTGAGAACGCTGCAGTTTTCAATGCCAAAACGTTCCAGTTTAAAGGTATCACAGAGACATTTTAGCCTGATTAAGTCCAAGACTGCTAGCTTCTCCCAGCTAGCTTCTCCTCTAATGAGAGAAGCATCAGTGTCATTTTAAAGTGCAAATGAACAGAACAGATACATGAAGTATTGATCCACGCATGCTAAAAAGCACATGGGAAATGCAGGACTGATTAAACCACCAAATAAATCAAATGAATTCTACAAGTGCATGTTGATGACATGCAGGGACGTGCAGCGAGGGGTTGGTCCCAAGGTTAGAAGAGCCCCATTCTCAACAGGAGCAGAAGAGCAGAGTCTTGATGAACATTCAACACATGACCTACACATAAAGGCAGGCTGTCCTGCTGGACTTCAGGGCAGAACATGAGAAATTTACATTCTAGATCATCGGAATCAATACTCCCATCACGACCAGATCAATTCAGATTAACAAGATGTTTCTCGCAATCAGCAGAGATGCTCTCTGAACAATTGGGAAAGGGCAGGATACATACATACATATGTATACATATGTATGTATACATATGTATATATGATATACATATATACATATGTATGTGTATACAGAGACAATTGGATCATTGTTAAATATTAAAAAAAAATGATTGCAGAATAACTTTTTTTATGGCTCACCTTTATAATGGCAAAAATGAATCAATCTATGCCCTCCCACTGAGTGCTAGAGCTGGTCACAGTGCTGCTAATATGAGGAGAAAAAAAATGTAGAACGATCAGTGGAGAGCGGAGTTATCCATAGAGTCACACCTTTGCCATCTGGGCGCAGTGATAAATGCTGCAGAGCATGAATTCAAATGTCCCAAAGATTTAGCCTGCCCATTTGAAATCTCCCCCTGGGAGACTGCTGAATGGACAAGAGGACGTAAAAGCTGTTTAGGGGGTGCCACTGCTGTGTCCCTGCAGGTGGCTCGCTCCTTTAATGCTCAGTAGGAGATGATGGATAGTATGGCATCAGTGATCCTGCAGGGCAGGGGCCGTGCCACTGGTCCACGGAAGAAAAAAAATGAGTGCTGCATTGCCTTGATGTCAGAGGTATCGCTGGGGTTGCAGCCCTGCTCTGATCAATAATTAATTAAAACATGAAAAGAATTTTCTTTTTTAGATAGATCAATAGGAGGTTTATGTCTTATAAATGATGGCAGGCAGAAACATGTTTAAAGGCTCACTTTAACTATTTTAGGTATTAAATGGGACTAAATGTTAAAAAGAAGTGGTGGGTGGATTTGGATTTTTTTTTTTTTTTTTTTTTTTACCAAAAGTGTTGTACAGAGTTCTGCATGTCAAATTAAAATAAACTTTGTATAGACTATTAAAAAGATTAGAACCAAAGTCTTTACACCTAAATATTCTAAATAAAAAAATAAATAAAAAAACTGATGAAATAAAAATTTAGTATATAAATTGGCCTTCTACAGGGACAATTCAAAAAATTTTGATTTTCTATCAGATTAACATCTACATATATAAGATAATGGTGGAAATAAAGCGGTTGTTTGACATAATAATAATAAAGCTCAGCAACACTGCGTTGGACCTTGGGAGTGGGATGCTAGTGAGCGATGGCAGTTGCCAAATCAATGAGATGTGAACAAGTGCTGCGATAATGTTGTTAGTGGGGCAGGATTCACCCCTTCTTGGCCGAGCTAGTGATTGATAGAGATGGCGGCCATTTCGTCCAAGGTCAGAGGACCGGGTTGAAGGGCATAAAAGCAGCTGTACGGCACGCGTCCTTCAAAGTGCCTCACAAGAAAACTAGGGGAAAAAAAAAAACCCATCCAAACAACGAGAAGTGCTGACACATTGGTTTCTACCAGGTTTTGAGTGAAGTCCCTTTTGTTTTCTTTGCATATATCAAGAGAGATTTTTTTCATTTTTCAGCTCAGACACACACAAATGCTAAAATGAAACCGTTCCTTCCTGACAGTGAGTTATTTCTGTCAGGCGCTCTAAAGTTTAAAGACGGATGAAATAATGGTTTCACAGCCCTACTATATATCCTCCATATGCTGAGGCAGAGACATCAGGAGGGTCATAAAGGCTTTGATTCAAGGAAACCTTTCAAAAAACACCTGCACTGCAAATGCAACACTGTCATTTATATGATTACAGGTATAGGTGCCACAGACAAAAAGATCACAATGAATGGTATTTTTCTGACAATATTTCCATGGAAACAACCAGAGGAAGCTTGAAAACACAGGCAACATCTAGTTTGCCTTCTGCACTTACCTTCCTCTCGGCACAAGGTTAAACACTCGTCAGTCACACTTTACAACAAAACTTGCTAGTGTGCACACTTGTTTGGAGTTTAAATGAGCTAAAGAGAGAATATTAATTAGCCGAGAAACGAGTGTTTCCTTTTGTTAGAGCGATTAGAGATGCTCACTGGATTCCCAATTAGCTGCTGCATGCGCTTAGTTTGTGCAAAGCCCAGTTCGTGCCAAAGCTTACACTGAGTATGCTAATTTTGTAGAATAACAGCACTGATTCAATAAAAAAAAGAGATGGATCGGAGATTAGGGATTTCTAAAGCAATATGCTAGAAAAAAGAAAGTTCCACACTTAAACAATGCTTTTCTGTGGTCAGAAATGTGATCTACATCTTTACATCTATCTATATATCTGTATATATCTATTTATTAATTTATTATCTATTTATTTTTTTTTTTACCTTGAAAGATAAATGACTAGATTTTATGGCACCCAAAGGGGATATTTTTCTCCATGGTGAGAATATTATGGCCCCCTTCAGAGCATAGATACATAAAAACACTCCTCGTCTACACATTTGTAATGAATATATATGGGATTATTGCGTTTAGTGAAGTATGGAATGCAGCGGCCGTCAGTTACTGCATAGACTGTTCTGACCATAAATAAGTAATTGTGTGTTTATTTATATATTTTTCTAAGATGTAAATTCTGCTCTTAACCATCTGGTGGCACTCTTCCAGCTCTAAAGGACTACAGCATATGACGATGATGCGTCCAAAAGCTGCTGCAGCCACTGAACAAAGGCTTTTGTGATGGAGATCTGATTCATATGATCTAACA
>CAAE01015019.1:3519373-3553628 GCA_000180735.1 Tetraodon nigroviridis
TGAAACGGCAACACTCGATTACTAGCCTAGCAACATGATAATTATGCACCATTAGCTAATGTCGTTAGCCCAGCCTCTCCTCTCTGACACACACAAACACACATGCACACACACACATACATACACACACACATCCACTGTTTTGACTGACCGCAACCCCTCCCCTCCTTGGCCCTAATGAGCCATCTCCTGGGGCAGGGCTTTCCCCTCACCAGGGGTAAGGAGGCCATCATGTTGCTCATTTAAAGACGACACATAGCCATGACTTCCCAGCTAATTGTGCGTCTGTGTTGGCTCATTTGTTTTCCAGCATTTAAGAATTCACCCCCATATTTCTCCCTCCCCACTGTCAGCCTGGCTGTAAGCAATTTGAGGGGGAGCAAATCGTTTCTGCTCGCTTCAGAGGCCCCCTTTCTGATGTATGGAAACGCCCGACAGACACGCCAACAAAGGCGGACTTGCAAAGCACAATGAAAATATTAAACAGTCTCCACACACACACACGCACACACACACACAAGTATCCAAACACACAAACATCCAAACATGCAAACACACGGGGCTGAAAACCCCCTGGGATTGTTTGCATCTGTGGCAAATTTCAAAGTAGTAAACATCAAACCTAGACCAAGTCTGACCTATAGGGGAACTCGCTGAACCTGCGACATTAAATATAAATGCGTTAAAGTCACGCCAATTGTTTGGCTTCCTACTCAAAATGAAAGGAATAAAAATACACTCTGTAGGCCAACAATGACTGCACCATCTCCGCTGTAATTGGTGTAATTTCGGTGATTTTACCGCGACAGCCGTGTTGCTGTGAAAACAAACAAGCAGCCAAGATAATACCAAAGACCAAAGATGTTAGCGGGGACGAGTGGCTTTTGAACATGATCATCTGAAAAAAAACAAACGAAGCAAAACAATCAGATGTTTGAATAATGTCAAACCATTAGTTATCCCAGTTTTGTAAAATCTGATTCTGGTTCATGCAGGATTCTCAGGGTGGCAGCGTTAGAGTGTTTATGAGCAACGCCCAAGCCACTTATGTTTATTTTCATGCACAAATGTCTGCACGGACACCTGGGCCGAAAGAAGAAAAGTAGATAAGAGAGCCAGAAAGCTGTGTGTGTTTGTAAAAGAGAGAGAGAGAGAGATAGAGAGATAGATATATAGAGATAGAGAGAGAGAGAGAGAGAGAGAGAGAGAGAGAGAGAGAGAGAGGGAGTGCACTGAGGTGAAGCGGATTAGCCTGACAGCCTTATTGGCATGCAGGTGGAGTGCCGCCGCCTCTGAATGCAGCAGTATTTTGCAGCCACGCTCCTGAAAAGCAGGTGCCAGTCAGCGAATGAGGCCAAATCAAAGCCCGCTCCTCAAAGCACAGATGGTGCAGGACTAGAAAATGATTCCGCTGCTCAGATCTTTCCCAAAGCCCAAAAAAGGCCTCTTTTGGGGAGAGCAGATCATACCCGGCAGTAAACTGTTGTTGCTGGAGTTGATAATGAGTTTTGGTAAAAACGTGTGAGCCATATTGGTCACATGACAGCTCACGCCGAAATACCCAGAGCACCTGCAGTGACTCTGTTTCCTGTATTTGCCTGCAGGCAGCTTTTGCTGAGCGGCAGCTTCCATTCTCACCTTACACTAACACTCATTGTGCGCCAGACTCAGGCCCT
Source organism: Tetraodon nigroviridis (assembly GCA_000180735.1). Taxonomy (NCBI): domain Eukaryota; kingdom Metazoa; phylum Chordata; class Actinopteri; order Tetraodontiformes; family Tetraodontidae; genus Tetraodon; species Tetraodon nigroviridis. Next base: position 3,521,050 of record CAAE01015019.1, read on the forward strand.
TCTTTCAGGATAATGGTGCGACCTGGCGAAGGGCCTCCTCGGATGTGGGTTTCAACCTCAAAGCAATAACACGCCTTTCAGGCATGCATCACCGCTGGGTTGATGTTATAAAAGGCTCTACTGGAATGGATTCGCATGTTTGTTTCGTTTACAGGAGAAAGAAGACCTTTCCAGAGGGGCTTGTAATCACACATCATGTTAAATGACATATTCGACCACTAGATTGTAAACCGCCGCAGCTGAACCAATTTCACAGGTGCAAACCCCTTCAGGTGACCTTTAGACTAGCTCATCCTCGCCGTCCTGTCTTTTTCTTTCACCAGGTTCTAGTCTCATTCGTCTGTGCCCACATCCCGATGTGACACTCGGTTTGGAGGTTAACATGAAGTCTAATGACTTGGAAAAGTGACAGTTCAATCCAATCCATGAATGGGATCAGAGAGGCAGGAAAATAAATTCAGACAGCTCCCGCACAGTGACACAGAAGTTCCATCAAGCCCCATGACCCGCTGGATCGCAGTATTTACTGAAGAACCCAGAGTGGATGCTGGATAAAGACATCCCTGAAAGCCAGTCAAAAATCGATGTGTACAACTACTAGATATATGTCCTTTGTGTTTGAAAGGCTTTAAAAGACAGGAGGTATCACATCACAAGAGCAGAAGCCTTCAACATTCCTTTTAGCCTTATCTTTCAAGATATATATCTAGATATAGCTAGATATGTAGCTATATCTATATATCTATATACACACACACAGGACATTTGTTAAAAGGCTCTAATTAGTTTACCAGATGTTTAACTTTCACCCTGTTTCCCATCAAACCATCATTCAACTCTAAATCACAAGTTCTATGTATAGCTTTAGCTAAAGCATCTTGCCATGGCGGTGTTGGAGACGGTGTTGGAGCGTCTGTGATTACATGTCAGCACGGTGTGCTGGAGTCAGCAGGTGTCCTGCCAGAGTGCACATCGCTGATCCCTCTCAGACTGGTGATGACTGCAGAGGTTTTTTTCTCTTCCTTCACATACATCACTCCTTTATAGGAGCTACCAAACTCGTTAAGGTGCTGCTGATACCTCCTCTGGTGTGTGACCATCCCTGCACTGGCTGCTTCTGAACCGACTGACTGAAGAGACCTAGAATCTTTCTCGTTCGCTGCTGTGACAGACAGCTTTGTGTGCTAAAAGATACATGCTCGTCTGTTTATCTTCCTTCTGTGGTTGCATCTGTTTCTTATTGTTCTCTGCCTGCCTCTGCCAGCGACACAGTTTCAATGTTATTTCTGTCTGAACACCAGAGGAGGATTACAGAGGTCTCTGCCTGTAGCGCTTATAAAAGCATGTACAACTGGCTCTAGCCATAAATAAATGTCCTCTTAATCAATGCAGAAAAACATGTCTGCTGAAAGTATAGGGTCAGTATGGACCCCCTCCCCCACGTTAGCATTCTACAAGATCGAGGGCCCGTCACGTTTGATGGTCAGGGGTCAAAATTATGGTAATGAGGTAATGATTTGGATAGTCCTCAGCTGATGGATGAGACATTTTTATTTAGCTTTAATAGCAACAGGGTGCTTGAATAATAATAATAATAGATATTTTTCTCCCTTTCACTCAATTTTTGACTGTGAATATAGTTAATTCCACTCATGTGTTTATTTTATGCTGGAAAGAACAGATTTTCATATTTATTCACACATCTCCCCTGCAGCGTGCTCAGAGGTGCTGTGCCGTTTGCTCCGCCGGGCTGGCAGCCTTTTATGGACATCGTCCCTTTGAGCGAGGCGCAGATTGAAGAGTAATGGAGCCTGTGAATTTAAAAAAAAGGTGCCACTTGCTATGCTAAATGAAACAAAAGTGAGATTCAGCACACACCATTTCGCACACACAGGATTCAGAGTCAGGAGAACCCCTGCATTTGCACAGGTGAAAGCACGGGGGATGGTTGACGGTACCAGCCATGAAATGAACCATTTCTGAGATGCATTACCTCCACAACAATATGGCCTCACACACCTGCGAGGCAGCACAATACTGTGGTGTTAAACCTCAGCGTTGACATGTGATTCATATCAACTATTAGAATTAATTCACAAATTAAAAAAAGGCACAAACAATGTTTATTAGCTTAATTTTTACTGTGACTTTATGTTAATGGTGTTTATCAACTAGAAATGAAAGTAACTAGCCAGATTGTCCTCTGCTCTGTTGTTTAAAAGTTTATTCCAGCGGTAAATGATGCAAAAAGCAGACAAGGCACTGGGTTGTTTGTCAAAGAACAGCCAATGCCTTCATACATACAGTATCCATGCAGTATCTTTTAAAAAGGGCTATTTTGAGTTACAGGTGCAGCTAATGAGGCTGAGGCGAGAAGTGACACGAAATGGAGAAGCTGAAAGGGTCAGTCTAGTGTTCAGTCTGAAGGGGATGATGATTGAAAGTGTGGGTTAAACTTGAGATAGCGTCTTTTGATTAAAATGAGAGGTCGGACATAGCGGCGCTGCAGTCATTTACCACCCTGATTGCCTGTCTGCCATGTTCCTGTCAGACAGTCTACTCCATCAGAGGCCTTTTGTTTGGAAAGGATGGTCCATTTAGTTGTCAGCTCATCCCTGGAGAACACATACAAGGGGGTAATGAGCAAAAAATGTCCACAAACTTTAGATTTCAACCATGCTCCGCTATCATCTTCCTTTATGGTGAAGGTGGGAACAGTGTTAGTCCTTTTACTAGAATGACCACATGCCAAGTCAACAGAAAAGCTTTTAAAATAGGCTGCAGTTAAAGTGAAAATTGTTATTTAAGTTAGCAAATGTTTCTGCTGTTAACAGGAAAATGCTTTAAATAAATCAACTTTGACCAGATTGAAGGATGGGAATGGGGCATGCGGCACTTCTTTATTTTACTCCATTCACCCAAATTAATAGACTCAATAACATCTTGTAAGGACATTTAAAAAATAATAGAGAAAAATTTATTGTACACTTCTTGGATTCCATCTTCATTCTCTTCATGCTGAGTGCTCCTAAATGAATGTTCCCATTCTGGTGTCAAACCAGGAGGCCTGGTCCTTCTAGTGACCCCAGTGTACCCTGTCAGATGAGACAATGATGTGGGGTCACCTCTTCATTGGCCATGACAGATGGCTGGGTCGTCTTTAGGGCCGCCACCATTGCCAAGGTCACCTCCCCTTGCTCTGCGCGTGCACCTGCACCCCAATAGTCCCACCGTCATCTTTATTCCAGCAATGTCTTGACTGCCCCCTTGCGCAGACCCTCCCCCCTCAGGCCCCTCGGTTTTCATGTTAACAGGGGAAAATGAACCATTTAGATTCTGCTGGTGTGTCACATCACGCTGGGCACTATACACCACCTGCAAACTAAAGCCTGTAGTACAACAGTGTAAATACAAAGCCAACTGGTCAGAGGGGGGAAAAATAGGAGGCATCAAGAGGAGACATTTTGGCATGTTGATGAATCCATTTTCGTAGTCAGGGTCACCGTTCCCCATAATGATGACACAACACGTAAACAAGGCTGGCAAAAAAATAAGAAAGCTATCAAACCGTGCTAAAACAATGCTAAACTACAGCATTTGCCTCTCACCCACACCCAAATCAATGGGTACACCTGTCACTGCAGAAAGAGGACACCACAGTGTGGTCAGAGGAGTATTGACAAGTGGCTGCAATCTATGAGACAGGCTACCTGTCACCACCATCACACCAAAACATCCCCCACGCGTCCAACCACCAGATCAATGTGCAAATACGCAATCCTCCCCCTACAAAACTAATTATCTGAGCATTTTACACCACCAAGTCCCCTCCGCCCATTGTTTATGTGGGTTGCAATTAGTACAGCAGTCAATAAAGAACTAGGGGAGGCACCAGTGACTGGTAAGGAGGGGGGGTTTTAAATGAGCTTCCAGGGCCAATAAAAGTGCAGCCAACGCAGCAAGACGTGCGTGACGGACTAAAACTGTTGAATTTTCTTCGTTGCGCAAACTGTTCCTAAGACTTCCTACCAGGCCAAGTCTGAGAAAGCTACCAAACTACTCTAGTCTGGAGCATCGATTGCCCGCTGTTGGGTCTTTTATACCACTCCAGTACACACAATTAGGCTGCTGTGAATATTTATGGTAGGTTCAAAGTCCCGTAGGTGTCACAAAGTTGCTGTAATCAAAATTCAGGGGAGGCTTTTCCCCTCCGTCGATCGCCTGCTTGTCTATCGAGGGCCGTAAAACCTGAGGCATCGCTCAGCTCCTTAATGTCTGCTTACAGAGCTGTCCAGCCCAGCTTAGTAGACGGCACTGTGACCTAAACTACTCAATAACGCACAAAAAAATGGTTTCTCTCTGGGTTTTGAGATTAAAATTGTTGAACAATTGTTGAGCATTAGGATGAGCACAATTCAATTTAAGATATATCCTAAAGGAGCATGAGGGGTAGACAACTGAGGCTAGGAATAAATGGTAAAAAGTAAGACATGAGGCAACAAACATTGCCAAAGGGTGTATGTAAACTTTGGGTTTAAATCCTGGGAGACCAGGTGTGTGAGGGTGGGCTGTGGCTGCAGAGATCCTGACAGCTGTGATGGATTATTCTGATTCTGGCAGAGACCGTGACAAGTCGTCTAATGCTCTAAGACACTGAATAATGGGTTTTCTTCAGCTGCAAGCTGCACCAAAAAGTATTACTTTTTTGAAATGAAAGACTGGACTAAAACAACTGATGAAGTTCTGATTTATTACGATTCGGCAGTACCTAAAAACAGAAATATATTATTTTAACTAATGTGGTGGAAACTGTACAGGGATTAATAATGAAACTGTCTGAGGGCAGCCTAAAGATTTAAAGTACTTTTTTGAGGGGATAAACACTGTAGTAGCAGAGGGGAAAAGCTGAAAGGCTGACTATTTAAATTAAAACCCTGATTTCCCTCAGCTCATGGGTGATGAGTCCTGGCGTAATTACACTGGTCAAACGTGTGCAGTGATGTGTTTGGCCACTCTCAGCTCATCCATTGATTCCTGCCCATGGCTGCCAGGACCCTTCACTATCCAACTCTGATGTCAGATCGGAGCAGAAGCACTCTGAAGACTCTGGATCCGATCGTGTGCTTGTTTGGTTCCATTTTAATTTGTTTTGCAGCGTTTGCAAACATCACGCTGTGATGTGACAACCAGGCATCATGATTGTTGCACAGCTCTGTTTGTCTCACCAGCTCTTCCGAGGTGAGGAAGCAGCCTTTCAGGCATTTCTGCTAAACAGCATGCAGCTAGCTGACAAACTCCAACTGCCCTACAGGTATGCAGACCGTTAAAAAAGCCTCTCTAATTCAGTATGGTTCCCCACAATTGTTTAGCTGAAGCACGGAGGGGGGCGGTGTTTTTTTTTTAGCATTGACAGCGGAAGCTCCCGTGTGTGTTCGAAACCCTCAGACAACCAAAAAAAAGTTTGTGCAGTGCTACCTCACAGTAAGTCTGGTTTGGCCACCTGGAGCCAGGCTGCTGACTCTGGGCTCCTCGTTATCTCCAGACAGCAGCGCAAGATCATGGAAACGCAACCCTATACTTCAACAAATGCCAATCTGACACATTAGAATAGTGACAAAAATATTTAAACTGAAAGCAGATCTGCTTCTGCACATATACTCACATAGGTTTTGCTGACTGCTGTTGTGTTCGGTGAGATCACAGGTCAACCATGTGGTCAGCTCGGCTCTGTTCCGATTTGGACCACAGAACAATTCACAACAGCAGAATGCTGTTTCCTCACTGTTTGCTTGTGCAAATAAGACAAAAGCTCCTGAAGCTCCCTGTCGTCCTTGGAGCAGGACGTCTCCTCCACCCCTTAGCGCCACAGGAAGACTCTTTGTTCTAAACACAGTGGTGAGAATCTTTGGCAACATCAAAGACCTGCTTGCTATTTTTACAACCTGACTTCTAATGAGAAGCGAGCATCCTGCACAAGCGCGATTACAGCGGCTTCATTAGGGGGTGAGACGGCACGGTGGAACCGTTGCCTCTGGAAGCTCATCTTCAACGGAGGACTGGCGGCCGCTGGAGATGCGGTCTGTCAGTGATGAATGACTGGGTTAAAACTTAAAGCGCTTCTCTCAGGACTTTTGATCTTGTGAAGCAAAAATAATGAGCTGTTGCTATTGTAAAAAGAGGAATCCTAAGAAGATATTGCAAGCGTGTTTAAAGATTACATGCAACACCACAAAGGCTGACAGAAGCTTCCCCAAACTCAGAGTGAAGAGAATCAGCATGTGCAGCTCAAATGTTTCAAAATTGCTTCAACTGCTTTGAAAAACAGTGAGGAAGAGAGTCAGCTAGCATAGCGGGCTGCAAAAGGCAAATCCAACAAAAGAGGGAAAGTAACAGGGGTTTATTACCACCAGTCATCTCCAACCACATCACATCCGCACATTTTATTCACAGCCTGGACGCCCAAAAAAAGAGATGAAATAATAGAACGGCTGATTTATCAGGCCGTTTGTAGAGTAATTGCCTCACGTGCACACAAAACTGCCGCAAACTGTGAGATCTATTATCTATAAAACGCACTTTTCCACCTGCTCTCGAGGTTTTTCAGCATAATCACCCAGTGACACTACCTCAATAAATGACCCCCCCACCCACACACCCTGCCACTATCCCTCTGAATGGTGGGATTCAGACCTCCCTTCCACCCTCATGCGATCAGTCTCTAATTATTTGGGCTGTGTTAGGTTTTCTGTTAAAATGAGCAGTGTTTTATAATAATTCCTCTGGATAAACCTTGTTGCTGAGGGAGATAATTATCTCAATTATTCAGGCTCTGGTACCCAGGATACATTGGGCACAGCCTTCCGTTTGCTCGAGGCCATTTTTACCCACAAGTGGAAATAATTGAAATGAAGCAGATGTTTAATTATTCCTATTTTAAACAGGACAGACTGTAGCGAGTGTGTTCTTTTAACAGCAAAATCAAACATTTTACACAGAAAATAGGCTCTAATATGAGTAAAGCTTGTTACATAAAAATGGTCCTAGAACAGAAAGGGGAACAGTGATATTACATATAAAAAACACAGTCTCCTTTATGATGGCACATGAGGTGTGGGACCAGACAGCAAAAGAAAGGATCAGCAGCCAGTTTTGAAAAGGACTGTGCAGTGAAGGAGCCTAGAGGAAACGCATTGGCCTGATATGATCTGGAATTCTTTTCATAATGAGGGTAGGCACAAGGGCACTGTTCTCAAAGGACATCATCTATTATTCATCTGAAGATATCATGAATTAACAATGAGATAATCTCACTATATATGTTTAACATCACAAACAGGAAACCAGCATTATTGTTGAGGATTTATCTTATTGCAGAGTGTTAAAATCGGTTTCAATCAGGAAAAAAAAGAAAGATAAATGCAACATAGACATGCTACTGAAGTAAAAGATTCTGCCAAATGTTATCAGATCCATCAAGTCACTCATCTGGAATAAAAGACTGACCCCAAGTCAGAAGAGGATATAACGACAAATGGCAGCTGCCATAGCAACCAGAGCTGGTCCATGGCCAGCTTCACTTGGGAACTTTTCCAGTCAGATTATTTTCCAAAATAAAACACTGTTAACTCATAAATTATTGTTTGGACCACAAGTGTGTGAATAGATTTGTTTTCCAAATTTCAACCTTTATGTTCTGCTACCTGAAAATTACCAATCAGGGTCATAATGGTTGCTGGGTACTATCCAAACAGTGACAGGGCAACAAGCAGGAGTACTCCCAGCAGAGGTAGCCGGTCTATCACTAACACAACCTGAGCAAGTGTGGAGCGTGTGCTCTTTTTACGGGTGTAGCTTTACTCTCATTGATTCCAGCAAATGGAGAACTCAGCTCTGCTGCTAGTACATTTGTGACCAATCATATTACACTGAGGCACATGTTTATTGATCAAAAGCTGTAGAGAAAATAAATTCCCTCTTATATGTCCCCAAATCTTGAATTGCTCATTAATTTGTTTATTGATTTAAAACAGCTCAACAAACTGCTTTTTTGACAAAAATCCTTCTTCCACCCTGACCGTCTGTGTACAGTAATGTGGAGCTTTATAACTCAAGAACACACACTCTTGACCAACTGAGTTTAAGATGTAACGAGAGTGGACAAGATGCATTCACAGTAGGGTGGAGTGACGACATGGAAGCTCTGACCCAGGAATGGTCCAGCTGGCCCTCCATTACTGCCAAACTAAAGCATTAGCATACATGTACAAAACTCTGACTTTTTTCTGATTTTTGAGAGGCCAAGTTCAGCAGCTCTCATGCAAACACATTTAGCAACACTTTCCTCCACTAATGTCTCCTTGCATATGTACCTGAAGAGCATGAAGTGCTAATATCTGCTCAAATGCTATTCAATGATACTCTGATGAATATTCAAAGTAAAATCCCCACAAGCCATTTTACACAGTATAGCACATCATTATACCAGCTCCAAAATGGAGATCTAACACTCAGTTCTGTCTGATGGCCCCCAGCTTTTAATTAACTAAATAACTGCATACTTTGTCCCCCATTGATTACTGCTATGGGGATTGATTTACACACACACACACACACACACACACACAATCACACACACAACCACACAGCACACACACACACACACACACACACACACACGCTGCTAAGGGTATAAAAATGAGCTCTCACTAATAAAATTGTGAAAAATGACACCACAATACAAATATAATGTAGCGTTGTGTGAGCTGCAGGGTTCAGCGCTCCATTCGACCTCATTTGTAAATGAAATGTGCTGCCGTCTTTGCCAGTAGGCAAATAAATGTTCTTTAACCGAAGACAAAGGACAAGTGTCCAGTGGTGAGTGCGACCATCTCAATCCTGATCACTGCAGGGTGGCACGTGAAAACCAGCATCACGAGGCCAAACATGATTCCAAACCCACAGCACATTGGTAGCCAGAAATATTAGATCAGGGGGTAAAGACAACACCAGCCCATGATAATTTGTTTTGTTGTTTCTTTGAGTGGGATGCTAGGCATTTGCACAGATATATTATCACTTATTCCATCTGACACACACACCCCGGTTTGGGGTGCATCTGTCCAGAAGCTGTCCGACTGTGGGTTTTGCCTTTCCGGTGCCAGCGTGGCAGCTGTATGCATATGGCACCTTTAGTGACATTCAGAAGAGGCCAATCTGCAGCACACTGACAGCACGAGCCTGATGTTATGAGAGGATCACTCCTTTTCACCTTCCCAGGCACTGAGAGATGGGGCTCTGGCTGCCACAGCCCTGCTGTCAGGATGCACCCCTCCCCACCCCCACCCCCTATACAACCCATGGGGTACATCTGGCAACACACTATTCTCAGGCTCAGACAACCAGCCTGAGCACAGCCAGAGTGCCTTCAGCTACTGCTGACATATTCCAGGGCCCGTTTCAAGAGTTTGAATTTTTTTTCTCTTTTTTTTTTAACAGATACCCTCTGTTGGGCTAAACTGCTTTCCTTCAGGGTACCTGGTCAGAAAACTCTACCCAGCTCCCCAATCATCTCATGCAACCGTGTTTTTTTTTTTTCTTTATCATGTAGCAGATAGATATTGATCAGCAGCAGCAAACAAAAACGCTACCCCAGCACAGAGAAGTGTTGGAACCGATTCATCTCCAGATAAAGTCTCGCTCCTTAATCTCTGCAATTCAATTCACTAAACCGCCGCTACTGCCTCAACAGAGACAATTCATTTCCACCCAGAAGATTTTTCTCTCCGCTACCGTTGGTGATGTGTCATTGTGTTAAATCTTATTTCCGCAGAAACCTGAGCCTCGCTAAGCGCTCCAAACTCATCACTCAGGACGTGCTCAATATCCTGGGAGTCATATTTCCCCAGCAGTGATCTAACAAGTTGCAAAGCACTACTGCAGTTGAGTTAATGTTGATATCTTTACTGTTAGGCCTCTGCTGGTGTCAGTCATCAATGGCGCGTCCTCAAATAACAGGCGGTGCCACATCAGAAGTAGCAGGAGAACTATAAAGAACCACAGCCCGAGTTATTACATTAGCCACCTGTTTGTGTGTAACACGGTGTATTTGATGTGTTAAAAAGCAGTTTCACACTGACACCTCTGCAAATCCTGTGTTCTGTAGGAGGAAACACACCCAAAAACCAAATCTTCGTCTCCAGCCTGAACACCTCTTAATGTTCCCTTGTTCCCTGTGTCTGAAGAAGGCAACTTTACCGCATAAAAACCCAAGATGGAGAGAAAAATCAATATTTGAAAGTTCTCAGTCTGCATTTTAAGCACTCTATGGAAAAAAGCATACTGCTGGCGCTCGGACTGATTTATTAACACTTCCATAACAATAAGGCCAGGGGCTTTGACACAAACATGAGAAAACGTCAGATACAGATATGTGGTATTCTTTTTGTATCTGTCAAGCTGTACACAATCACACCATCAAAATATACAACGCCACAGTTAAAGGATGGCACGTGGCTGAGAGTATACGTAAGACACATTTCTTACAGTTGACATCCCCAGCGACTGTTTATTTATTCACTCGCACTAATTATAATTCTGTGCACGTCGTGCCACTGCAGTAATTACTACAAGCTGCACATTGTCTGTAATTGATTTGCTAAAAACGTGGCGCAGCAGTGAGAACACACAGATATATGTTGCACAAATATGAAGTGCTATATTTTTAAGGAATCACCTTCCTGATAAACAGGAGTTTATTTATTTTTTTTTTTTACAGAGGGACAGCACTGTTGGCAGTTTTAGCTCATAGAGCTATTGTTTTATCTAATTTCCCCCCCCCATTTTTTTTACAATGATCATGATGTTCATGAAATTTAGATGTTGAATGCTGCAATCTATAGGACTGAAAATCCAATTATTACCACATGTTTTTGATGTTTTTTTGATTTCGTTGTCTCTTCTGATTTAAATATGATGGACAACAGCACCCCCGAGATTAACAATGATATGACAGCAAGACAATTATGGGCGACAAATGGCCAGTAATTCAATCACTGGTGCAGGACATGTCATGTCAGCCAGTCTATTGCCTCTGACAGGCTGCCCCAAATGCTGTCAGACTTCTATTGACTCAGGGCACCCAAAGTGCTGATGCGTCACTATGTAAATTAGAATTCCTCTTCACCTTTGACCAACATTTAAAGAGGGACAGATCGACAAATATAGAGGAAAAATGACTGTGGGTTTAAAAAACAGACTTAAAGCAAATATCAGACACACCACCTGATGGGTATCACATAAGCACATATCTGTCCTTTTAATGGTGTGTTGTTGAAAAGAATACAGAGTATAGCCCTATTTTAGAGGCAGCCAAGGGCCTCTAAGCCAATCATAACAACCATGCTGTGATATCAAACAAAGGCTGGTGATTTAGATTCGTTTAGTAAGTTTCCAAGACAACGGATGTTAGGTTTAGTCTATCCAGCTGCAGCCATGGATAATTCACCAGGCTAGCCATCCTTTATTAAGACAGGATAGCCTCAAAGTATGTCAGAGATGTTGGCAATTATGAAGAAAAACGCACCCTCCAGTTTCCATCATAACTGGGAGGCAAGGGGAACCACACACCCAGATGCTGTTTGGTAAATTATTTATATCCCGCAATGAGCTTTGATTGGATTGATCCTGGCTGAGGCGCTCGGGTTTGCTGCTCACGCATCAGTTTGTCTAGAGGATTTAGAAAAACCAGAAGTGGGAGCCCCTTATCAGTACTGTTGATGCCAGCACACGCACACACACGCACGGGAAACCAAGACAATTTGGTATTTTTGAGTAAATACAGTTAAGAAACAGTGACGGACGAATTAACGCTGTGTTAACACTGTCAGTCGTGCCACTTTTTATATTTATGACTAATTAATTATTTGGACTTTTGTTTTTTGGGGGGAACCTTGTCTAACAAACACAGCCCAAAACATCAGTTGTGTAAAAAAAAAAAAAAAAAAAGAAGGATGCCACTTCATCAGTTTTTGTTTTCACAGTACAAGGGCTAAAAGGAAGAAGGTGACGAGGCTTTACAGTCAACACGGGCTGGGGTGGGCGACGTTGCCATGGGCCTCAGCGGCGCGTGTCTGGCAGGTGCTGCCAGCCTTGGGCTGAACCGACTTTCACCTTTACGGTAGCAGATATTATTCCAGGGCCTTCAGAGGACAACCAATGTGCACACAAACACAGGCAAACCAAGTCACAAAGAACAGAGAAGTGTGTGTGCATGAGTGTGTATGTGCTCTCGCGTATGTTCGAAGGCAAAGACAGGGGCAAGACAAGCGAAGGAGAAGGTGCAGCGTTCAAAAAACTGCATGTGGTTTGTGTAAATTGGCTGATGCTGCCTCCTCTGCCAGATTAACTCCACAGGGCAAGAAGAGGAAGAGGAGGAGGAGAGGAGTGCGAGTAGGGGGCTGGGTTTAGTCCTTTCATCAGAGTGCATTTCAACCCCCCTCACACACTCACACACACACACACACACACAGTAAGGGCGTGCCAATCCCCTTTATCGTATCAGGAGGCTGGACCTTCATTGTCTGCAACAGCAGAAAAAAATTAAAAAAAACAAGCTCGGCTTCAATTCTTTCAAATTTAGGAACGTGAGGGTCTCCAAGGAAGATCAGTCGTCCCACTATGCTTTTCCCAGCTCCAGATTCTGTCCCTATGCTTTTCCCAGCTCCAGATTCTGTCGGGGTGCGTTGTTTCCAGGCCACTTTGGCCCGAGTGTTTTAATCTGTGGGGCCTGGCCTGGGGCGACGAGGCCGGCCCTCCACCCCTGAGACCCGTCTGCTGACACTCTTTTGTCCCGTTCCCCCCCACCCTCCCCAACCCACGCCTGCCTCCTCTGCTCCAAGTGGGTGTAATTACATTAAAGAGTCAATGTGTGCTCAACCTTCCCCTTGCTGCAGCCCAACCCTGCTGCACATCTCAGCGTTAGCTTGTAGCGCAATCCTAACCCGGGGCGGTTATAATGACCTGTAACCAAGAGGATTGTACCCAGACGGAAGCTGCTGGAGGATTTTTGCTGGGCTGACACTATTGTCATCATATCATGGGGTCAAATGTCTTCAAGAGTCTTAAAGGTTAAAACATTACAATAACGCAAAAAAGAAAGGTCTGAAAATGAATCTTCAAGTCAAAAGCGGAGGAAGGTGCAGCCAGGCTCTTTGTGGATAAATTATGTCTAGGGGTTGAAGTTCAAGGCACTAATCAGATTTGGGAATATTCGCACTGCATGATAATTGCTTTAGAAGCCAAATCCGGAATCGGTAATTGTCTCACTTGATAATATCAGCGTTGAGAAACTGTTAATCCAATTCTGCAAGAAGTAGGAGGCTGTTGTTCTAAAGTTGTCGTAATTGAGTTGGAGGATATCGTTTTCAGTACATTCGCCTGGATTTCAGTGGCGCTAAATGGAGGACCTCTATGAGCACAGAGCCCCCAGGGAAAATCAGGAACTTCAGCAGGCGTAAAACAACAAGATCTGCTGCATTAAAATAAAACGTCAATCAGGGATTCACAGATCATTTATAGTGGAATAATCCTGATTAATCTGGTATCTCTTTATGTTTTGTTGGTGTGTAGCAGTTTAATAGAAACATGAAAACATCATTTTCAAAAAGTATAAATGTTTTCATTAGCTTGGTGCCAGATAAAAAGGGAGCCATGTTTTCACTGTCCATGAGTGTGGTTCCAACCCCTAAAGGCTCAGACTACCGGGCAATGACAGCACATTCACCCAGACACCTCTTCTTAATGTGTTCTGTTGTTTGTTTGTTTTGTGACCTTGAAGTTTCAATCTTTCTGCTTTTAAATTTGGAGGTTTTTTTCTTTGTGGTTCCAAAAAAAGAAAAAAAAAGAAAAGAAAAAAGTGGAACAATCCCACTGTCCATTATAGATGACACAAAGGCAGCTGAGGCAACACTACGGTAACTTCTCCCATTTACGAATTATCTCAGAGAACATCAAAGTGACGCAGAAACATATTCAATCATGTACGACCTTCCTGAATAATTCTGCAGAACTCCGCGATTGATTAGTGAGGAGAGATCAGAGTGGAGCATTTGAACTATCCGCAGCAGTTAGCAGGGCTACGGGAGCACGGAGAAGACAGCAGAGATGTATCTGGGAGCTTCAGGCGTGTTTATTCATTCTCTCCTTGCCGGGTAGAAGAATGAATTTTACATTGGTTTTCTCACAAGACTAAAGGGCTCAGGTTTGTGAGGAATGCTGTGCTGCCCCCCAAAAAATTTTTTTTCCAGACCCCCTACAAAAGCCCTGTCTGAAGTGGTTCTAAGAAGAGAGGAGATGCCCGCCTTGCCTAGACCCTGCTGCTTTATATTCATGTTTGGGTTTATGGGGGAGACTCATCAAACAGGGCCAACCATTCAAAGCACCTCCTCTAGATTCCAGCACCCGTCTGATGTTTGCAGGGTGGCGCTGTCAAGAAAAAATAACCAGCACGCCGCTGCATGAAAATAAACCTCCACGGTTTGACACTCGTGGTCAAAAAGACAAGTCAGAGGAATCAGTGACATGTCTGCACTTTTACATGCACATACAGCTAAATTAGGGCATATATGGAATCTTTACACTAATAACAGGTTGTTTCCAGGTTCTTCAATCATCACTGCTGGTCAGCTGCTGTCTGATGTCGTTACCCCTGGCGACAATTAAATCCAGTATTCCTGCGACACACCCATGCTCCAACACACTGTGGGAAAGTGCAGAAAGCTCAGTGCAACCAAAAGAACATTCAACTCACACTTTCGTAGGACTGAAAGTGTGTGATCAGAGATCTTGTCATCATCTCTCCCACTCGTGTTGCCTTTGCACCCACACGCCTGATGAAAGCGGGGCACCCATGTACGGAGGCAGTTTTAAAAAATAAATAAATACATTTAAAAAAAATCAAACAGGAAATCAAAACAAGAGATCTAGTTTAAAACCAGGAAGTGCGCAGTAAAAAAAAAAAAAAAAAGAGGTGAGAAAAAATATCAACAACTTGGTTTTGACAGAGCAATACACACACACATACACACACACACACACACACACACACACACACACACACACACACACACACACACACACACAGAGCTGTTGCTGCTGGCTCTGTTTCACACTGAATTCATTTGAATTACGAGAAAAAAAGAAACAGAAATGTTGAGCCAGCTACAACATGCGCTTCTCTGGGTTTTCTTCTCTGCACTACTGAGATCTGGCTGCTGCAGCTGTGTGAGCGTCCCTGTCATCGTCTCAGAATACACGCATCTCCATTAGCCTCATCGTCCAAGCTGTTTGAGAGAGCTAACACAAGCGTAAAACAGTGCAACAGGCCAAAAAGGCAGCGGGCTGCTCGACTTCCGTCTGTGATTTTCCTGTGAAAGTTCTCTTCGGTGGAATTGGAGAATTTACCAGTGGTGTGATGTATGTGGCCTTGTGGCATGTTAGCTGTGCCAGGAAAGCCCTTCATATAAATATTCATGAACAACTGTGTGTGTGTGTGTGTGTGTGTGTGTGTGTGTGTGTGTGTGTGTGGGGTGGGGAGGCTGCCACCCATCCACCAAACTCTCTGGAGTGCAGAGTCTGGATGGTGGAGCTGCTGGGGCCTTGGGTGGCATGCCTGAAGGCAGCCGCCCACCTGTTCAGCCAGACTAGTTACTTTCCCAGAGAGAAGATACATGAATTTGAAGGAACAAAGGAAGCTCGGATCTGGATGTCTATTTAGCAGCTTCATTCTGAGCGGATTCAAACTTCATTCATCCTCGTCTGTATGGCTGAAAAAGGCAGCAGGATTTCACGTCCTATTAGCAATCATGACCTAATCAATGAGCTGTGCCTTAAAACAGCTGACAGCTAATTACAAGGGCAGCTCTCTGTGCGCCACACCGTCCAGATAAGCAGCGGTAATTAAAGAGGAGAAAGAGTCTGCTAAGGGCTGATCATAGCACAGCAGGAGTGGCGCCAGCTGAATTACATGGGTACTCCAGGGTGAGACCCAATTTGTTACCAAGCAAATCAATAATCATTTTATTCCAGTTGCAATAGAAAAACATACTAAAACAGAAGAACATTACCTTGGGTAAACTGGCACTATGACAAATAATTCTTTTTATTATTAATAATAATGCCCATAATCATAATTTTTTTTGCTTATACGCCTCCTTTCTGTTTGATTATTTCAGCAACGTAGACCAGCTCTGTATTCCTCCCCACACAACAATGAAGCATGTATGCACCTTTGTTGTAATGATTTTTGTTGCTATGACAGCCAGCCCAGAAGCACCAATCACAGAGCAGAACAATAACAAAAGTCAAGTCCTCGGGAAATCGTTTGACATTTAGGGAAAAGACACACACAGACGCGCACACTTGTAACATGTAGATGGTCATCTAATCTCTTTGCAGTTGCCCTGTATTTGCTTTTAGATCATGACCTCTGCAGCTCTGGTCCAGGAGCTCCTGCTGCCCTGCTTGTTACCGTGGCACTGAGGGCTCCTCCAGCCCATCATGAGGGCGGAGCCAAGGGGTCCCTGGGAGGTCAAAGAGGTCTCACTTAAGTGCACCAGATGAAAGCCTGACAGTCATGTGCCAATGCTGAAAAGGACGTCCAAAAAGACACTGTTGGGAATAGGTCTCCATTAAAAAAAAAAAAAAAAAGCCATCTTAGAAAAAGAGCATAATTGAGAAGTAAGAGTGATTGGGTCCAGTCAGTACTTCTAAGAACTCATTTACAATATCTTTATTCTCCTGTTAATGAATGAGAAGTGCCAGAAGAAGAGAGGACTGTACCAGCCGGCCAAATATCTCTAAAAAGACCAGCAGCAGGACGTGTGCTTCTCGCCAGATGAGCCGCTATCGCAAATGCCGCTGTGGAGAGCTGCCAGCCCGCCTTTGATTAGCAGGCGTCTAGAATGAGATTGGCTGCAGCATGAATGGCGCGGGACAGAAATGTCCTGACAGCTGTGTAATTAACCTCTTCACTTGCAGAACTTGCAACTGTTGACAGCTTCCTGTCAGCAATCTGCACCAAATAGAAATACACACACACACGCACGCACACACACACACAAACCCCGCCTGGGTCATCACAATGCGTCTGACGACATGGCACATTGTTGCCGACTGTTCGCAATGGGGCCTCTCACTGTTGCAGTGACAATGCTTGAGGCAACAAAACTGACGGCAACCGTCGTCATCTAAACGTGTCGATGAAAACAGTCGGCACGCTGCAAAGGTGTTAGTGAGTGACAGACAAAAGCATGCTGGGATGAGTGTGTGTTGGTCAGTAAACACACACAGCTTCTACAAGCTACAACATCTTCTATTTCACAAAATAAATCTTTAAGAGAAATTTCATCTCAATGCGCTCTTGTTTGAATTTCAGCGTGCCGTAGTTGACGAGTTTGACTTCTGACCCGCACAGGACATTGAAATGAGAATATACACCTTTAAGCACTGCTTGCTAAATCTTTTTTACATTTTTTTTTCAGACATCTTATCTCCTTGGGATACATTTAAGGTCAGTGTTGTGACGAGTGCCCCCTGCGGCCTCGTGACTACCGCTCAGCAGATGGCTGCTGCTGAGAGTCAGCTCAGATCTTGCCTTGCGACGGCAGAAACCCAAATGTGAAATTACTTTGGACAAACCAATTAAAAAACAGCCCTTTCAGCACACCCACCCATCTGTTTGTAGAATACAGCCTGACTGAATTCTTCACTGTGACACATTGCGGCGCAATTAACCCCAGTATCGTCATAGCAACTTCTTTTTGGCATCAGAATATTTAGCATCTTCCAAAAAAAAGAATACTTTTTGTAAAGTAGTTGACTCCTGTGTGCTATTTAGTTACCCTGGCCATAAGAGCACCTTTTCATTAAACTGATGGCACACCTATCAAGGGTGTATGACAACATTAAACCGTTTACACAATATTGGTGTAAATGCAGAAAAGGATGCAAGAAAAGCATATAAGAGCATTGCTAACGTCACATTCAGAGCTTGTCAATGGTGTTCGGTATGACACAAGTGAGAGAAGCACCAGATAGAACCTCCTACTTGCCTGCTGCCGGGTCTGGTTGGTGTGGTCCAAGCACCTTCATGTGACGATGAAATGGCCCAATTTTCTTTCTATCTCAATGTTGTCGCCTCTGTTTGCATTCATTTGTGTGAGTGGCAGTCACACCCGCGTGTCCATGTAGCCAGGTGTGTGACTGATTGACAGACAGGTGTTAATCAGTCAAACTGACTGAAAAACAAGACAAAAAGTGCTGATTTGCCCCAGGTGCAGGATGAGCTTTAACTAATCACTTAGAGACCAACACGAACTCACATGAAAGACAGAAAACACACATATGTATTAAGGCTGACACAAAAAAAATGTTTATGGAATGGTAAGGCTTAAACAATAAAAGTCTGACACAGTTTAGTTAACAGATATGATAATTGTTTTTTGTTATGTAATTTATGTTTACTGTGTTTATTTTTTTCCCGGCAATTTTAATGGGATGCCTTGAGAAGTCACTTCTGGGTGTACCCATCTAAAAATGTATCTCCTTGTGGATTCTAAACTGTTGACTTTTAAAAAATCATGAATATTTATTGCTGATTAACTCCTCCAATCAGGAAACTTAAACAATGTCTCCAAAAAAGGATTTTTAAAGACCACGGGTGTAACAAGTCAGACCAAGACTCTCAGTTTAGTCAGCCAGCACACAAGAAGTAGGTGTGTGCTTCTGTGTGCGCGTGCGTGTGTCTGCATTTTCATCAACTCATTACCTCGGCTGCTTTCAGGACAGCACACAAAAGGCCGTTTGAACCTGTGACCCACATCCTGCTCCTCATTACGGTCCAAAGCAGACAGGCTGGGTGGTAATAATAAGAGAGATGATTCTTAATACAGTTTGTACAGCCTATTAAATTATTACTGTTATATCATTTGCACCATGACAACGTGTAGGATTCTGACTTGGGGCTGCCTAACCTCTCTTTTCCTGAGTTAACACAAAATAACAAGGTTAAGGTTCTTTGCATGCACAGGTGCCAAAGAGCTGGAGCTGTGCAGCCGCTGAGACTCAGCTTGCAGCACAAACGAGGCAAAACTCCGCAGATCTGCAGCGCTGCTACTTACTTGCTTGACAACTTCACACACATGCAGCCATTTGGAAGATGGAGCTTTCAGGAGTTATGAACCCTCACAACTGTGCAGCGTGAAGTTTATGGCTAGCTTAGAGCCGCTGATAATTTAAGGCCTTTTCTTCACACAGCAGCTTGTTTTAATTATGGTGAGTAAGTGGTTGCGTTTGGTCAGGTTTACAGGACTTCTTCAAAGCGAGTAAGCTTGTTTTGGACAGGTCAATATGCAGGATGGCAGAGCTCTAAATCCCACAGCTACAAAGTCGAACAGTGCCCTGGGCAGATACAAATGCACGCTGTACCTTAAATACTTCTGAAGCTGTAATATTTGGTCTGACTTAAAACGTAAAACCAAGGCAGTTCTAATCATCAGCCCCCTATTCAGTGCACGCAATAGACTTTTTTGTCTGTCTGGATGGAAAACAACGAGACAAAGAGCAGACGAATTCATCGCAGGGTCAGTTCTGTTAAGGGAAGAGGAAGAAGCGTCTCCTGACTTCCCACTGAACTCATTTCTATTCTCGTCCAGCATCCAGCTCCACACTAATGACGAGAGCCCCAAGGCAAAATTGGGGCTGGGCTGCATGTGTGCTGGCTGCGTTCAGCAGACTCAGCAGCCGTCAGACATCTGCAGCCATCTCAGCCAACTGGTTCCACTCAGACGCCGACTTCCTAAGAGCAGCAAGGTGCAGTCTGGGCTGTCAGGAACTGCCTGTTCCAAACAGGCTTACTGTCAGTCAGCTGAAGATTAGTGAAACTGTTTTATTTTCTTTTTTTTAAAAGACACTTAAATTTTTCACCTCAGCCATGCTGTACAGTCAACCCTGTCTGAGGAGGCATTCCCCAGATGTCAAAGAAGGGTGGGCAGAAAAAAAAAGAAGGCTAAACTGGAAATACAGAGACCAGCTGCTCTTTCCAGTCAGCCAAATTAACCTGTATGCTTTTTGATCAAAACAGAATTAACAGGGAAGAGGAAGGATATTATTGCTCTGCGGGGTTCAGGTCCAATCGGAGAGCCACACCACCTTCACATGCCAAAAATATAAAAGTCAACAGGATCTCATGTTTCCAACTGAGAAAGACCATCCTGCAGCTATTAATCACACTCAGATAACCAAGTTGGCCCACTTTGTTTGGCTACATTCCACTCATAAACAGTTTTTCTTTGTTTCTGTGGTTGTAGCAACAGTAATATGTCACCATGTTAATCAAAATCATTAGAGGTAAATTATGTACTGAAAAACAACACATAATTTAGTCATTTTCTAATGGTACGGTGGGCCTCTATACTGGTGTGTGTGTGTGTGAGTGTGTGATGTTTTAATTGCATCCCATCTAACATATGAGTCAAGTAATGTTTTCCCGGAAGCCCATAACATTTGTCATAAATTAGTTTTTTACTCAATGTCAGCTTTTTTAATCATGACAGCTGATTAAACCTCTGCTCGGTTGTAAATAGGCAAACAATTGTGACGGTAACAATATTAAACATCGAGCAATAAGTGGAGCTGTGTCTTTATTTAGAGCAATAAAACTTATCTCTAGTGAAAAATGGCTTTCATTTGTTAATAATTAAATAATCTTAATTTTTTTAATTAATAAAAGGTTCAGCATAATGCCCTGATTGATATATTATCAATACTACTGTGAACTTAAATAGAAACTTAAAGGATCATGTTTGGGAAATTTCCTGCCTGTGATTTTATTAAAATATATTTGGGACAAAAAAGCATTTATATGTGAACAGAGAAAAACATTCAACTGTTTAATAGTCAGTAAGAAGAAACATTTTATTCACATGTAAAAGTAAAACACAAAACTGCCGTATCATACATTTATACACTGGGTTTGAAAATCCTATACAAAAACAAAGGTATTCGAAAATATGGGTTTTGATATGAAATATGACCCTAGACGTACTAATTTATCGGAAAGAGGTTCTCGGTGTGGTAATTTTTTGTCTGTGACCCGAGCCCCATCAGTTAGGAAACTGAAGTTGTCGTAAAAAATCTGAATGGTAAAAAATGGAGTAAAAATCATTAGTAAAAATGATTTGAAAAAAATCTCATGCAGCATCTTTAGAGAGGGCCTGAGAGAGTACATCTTTGTCAAAGAAACCAACCAAAGTCTTGCGGCGAATAGAAATCAAACATACCAAAGTCCAACAAAGCCAGTTTGTCTTCACAATCGTTTCCAGGGATCATCTTTGTTCTGGCTGCGTCATTAGCGCGATTCACAGCAAGCACATTCCTGCAGCCACAAAGAGCTGATACCGTGATTGATTTTCCTAAACAATGTCACCATCACTCACTGCACAATTTCTCAGGAAACAGACAATTCCCGAACCTTTGTTTGAGACACGCTATTGACTGTACTGATCTGCCTTCTTCTGAACAGAACATGGGACTGGGGGCCTGGCCGGGGGCCAAAACTTGAGCTAGTGTAATGTAGCGATGCATAGAACCAGGTGGCTTGCACTTAAAGAAAGCAAAGAAGCCAAGAAGACTGCTGCTATCCCTCTGTGCCTCCTGTTTTTGTACATTGTAAAGACAGCACCCAGTTCAAGGCTATTTTATGAGAAAATGGGCTCAGCGACGGTTGTGTAGCATCCGACTGTTGAGGACTGTTGCGTGACTGGGAACTGTTCTGGGGCAGCAGAGAGAATAATCAGCCACTGTCCGTCACAGCACAACTCTGATTGATATGTTTCGGCTTAACCTCACACTTTCAGGGTGATAAACACGGGCAGGCACAGTTTGAATAAGCTCGCCGCTCTACCTTAGCGCATCCACTGAGACCCATTTCAATCAAGGCAACTGGAGGGAAAAAAACATTCACTCAACCCTGCCGGCTTTCACAGGCCAGCTGGCAGGAGCTGAGTGACGACAGCAAACGCAGTCCTTGACCAGATAACACCTTTCGCTTTGAAAATCTAGAAAACTACAAACCAGAGAGTCAACATAAGGCGCAAGAGGTTGAATGAACAATGATAAAATGCTGCTGAGGTTTTAAACAAGAAAAAAGGCAAAGTCTGGGAGCGCAATAACATTAGCTTATTGCTTTTTTTTTCTTCTTTTTTCTGCTTTATTTTTGTCCCTTTTAAATGATATTTGTACACACAACATAATGATATAAATACACTATACATTGCAATATAAAATATTTTTTTCTTAAAACCAATATGTTCAGGGAATCCTTAGGTATGCCTAAGATACCTGCACCTTATGAAAAAAATAATGACTCAAAACAATAAAAAAGGCACTTTCAGGTGTCATTCATTGACTCTTGAGTAAGGGATGGCCTGCCCTGCCCCACAGGCATACAGCATTTGTGCTCACATTTCAGTTTTCTGTCAGTAAAACACCATGGACAATGAGGCACTGCAGCTAGGTGGGTAACACTCCGTATTTCCTGCTTATATCTTGCGCTCCTCTCATGTGTTGTTACAGTGATAACTTTAGACCGGAGGCTACATTTCATCATCCTTCCTCACGTCCTCATTCCCCAACTTCAACCTTCTTTTGTCTTCAGACCTCAACCTCCCGCCGTCCCTCCTGAGCAACAGTTGATGGACTACTGATGTCAAAGCAGGTCACCATCATGACACGGGACTTGCATAGATTGACACAGAACTCCAGCTCCTCTGTGATCTGTAGCAAAGCCTCTAGGTACTCTGGAGAATCTTTATCCAAGCTTGGGTCCAAATCGACTGTTGAAAATTAAGAAATTCCAGTTTGATCATCGAATTTTCCCATACAGACATTTTTGATAAGCTTCCAGAAGCTACTTACACTCTCCAATCCACTTGTCTGGATCCATCATTAATCGCATCTTTGTGTCTTCCAGCTCTTCCAACAACACCTCGTGTTTCACTCTTAGTTCCCTTACTTGCTGTTGCCTTCTTTCCAGCAATTTCAGTTTGCTGTTGAAATACTGTAGGCCCTGAGGAAAGAACCATAGACAGAGATCCCATTAAGAGTGCTTCCAGAGCATCGCTGTGCAAATTTGGTGTGCTGACAACGTTAGTATCAACTGTTGTTGGCAATAAAAGAAAATACCCACCTTGTCCACGTCCTGGAATGGTTGCTGAGAAGAGAAAACAATTTAAAGAATTAGAATGTGAAGAATTTAACTTTGTTAGTGGACAGCACACAGAATCTGCTGCTGCATGTTTTCCCAACACCAACTATAAAATACCATAAAAAAAACACACCAGCGATGGCTGTAAGGGCTCACTGCTAAATAATTTATAATGAATCATGTTATTATCTGACTGGATTAACGTCTGGTTTTAGGAAGCAACATCGTGGCTGCAGTGGACTTTTGAAAGCAGTTGATGATCCATTAAAAGAGGACTCGACTGTCACTGATGAGAACTGAACAGGAGTTGATTTGGTCATGTGTTCATCACCGTTGCATTCATCACACGTAACCCGGGTAGACATATTACCATCATCTTTTTCCATTTTTATACTCTACCATCATCATCAGCAGTAAACTTGGTCATCATTCACTGCCAGACCAATTAACCCTCACCTGTGAGTGACTCCGTAACTCTCAACATTCCCAGGGAGCGCTGCTAAAACCACCTCCGGGAATCTGACTTGGGGATTTTGCCATTAAGCTAGGCAAAGGTCAGACGTCTGGGATACATAATGTCTGTCTTGTTCTTTAAAAAGCCTCTGGGAAGATGCAAGCTACAATATTCCCACAAGACGAGTCAATGCAGCCTGTCTTAAAAGTTTATGACATAAGTGTCACCCAGTCAGATCTTCCTGAAGCTTAACGAGTTAGCACTGCCTAAACCAGACAAGTACGAGAGGAAGCGCCATTACAGACCACACCAAGAACCTCCTGCTCACCTCGGTAGCGTCCTCCTGCCGTCGCCTCTGAAGCCTCTCCACGTCATCGATCTCGTACACCTTAATCTCAAAAGGCTCCTTTAGCACTCCTGACAATGGAGGCAGGTCCACCCACTGGCCTGCCGCTCCTGCCTTTTTCCCCAGAGAAGAGGTGTCAGGCAGGGGGGCTGGGATCAGCCTTCTTCTCTGAAAACCTACAAAGCCGTGCATTTTGTCAGACAGCTGCATTGGTCATACACACCCGCAACATTTGTGAAGGGACAGGTTGCGCAGACAACAGAATTGTCTTTATGAATAAACTCAACATGGCGTTAAATTCAACAGGGTTTTTGACAGTATGGAGCTTGATGCTATACAGCATCTGTGTATTAGGAGTAAAACAGTCATCAATCTCACCATTCGCTTTCTTTTTTGGATACTTGGAGGTCCGGGTTCTGCCTGAAGATGACATGCCGCTCTCGCTCATCGAGTCGTGGGCAGAAGAAGCGCTGCCCGTGGCCTCGCTGTCACGGATCATGCTTTCGTATCCGCTGCTGCCGCCGCTGTGGTAGAAGAGGGCGGTGCGGCCCATAGCTGGAGGCAGCTCACCACTCAGCACGCTGCTGTTGTCACTGCCGTGGCCGCTGCTGTAGCGCTGAGGCCGTCTGGGTGCTGTGATTTTGCTGTACGGAGAGGGGAGCACGGCCGCGGGGGACTTCTCCTCGCTGACGTTCACCCCGCTGTCATTTCCGCTGTCTGAATCTCCAGAACCTCTCATGTGTTTGCCTGATATATTGCCTGCTGCCAGCTCACTCACACGGCTGTTGGCAGCCCTCATGGCCTGCTTTGTGCCCATAATAGTCCCTCTTCCAGGCTTAGTGTTGGCGGCAGCAGTGGCCCTGGGAGCTGATGTCCGGCCCGACGGTGGGAGGTTGGCGTTGGTGTTTCTGGTGGCAGGAGCAGCCAGGGATTTGGTGGAAGAGCTGAGGCCCTTGTAGCTGTTGGCTGACAGCGAGCGCGCTTTACTACCACTGACTGCAGCCAGTCCTCTGGGATTTACTGAAGCTTTTATCTGGCCTGTTCTGCTCAGAGTTCCTCCGCTCTGAGATGATGGGCAGGTAGCTATGGGAGAACTGCAAGAATTAGGAATGCCAAATCTTGGAATAGACTTGCTGGATTTTCCACTGTTGCTCCCCAGACTTGCTCCACTATTCTCCCTGCTAAGTGCAGCTCTGGAAACAGATGACGGCACGCTGTCACATCTCTCCAGAGACATTTGACTTCCGTAATGGTGTCCAAGCTCTCCTCGTGTCCCTCTTCCCTTCAGGCTCGAGGTAACTTTGGCTGTGTTGAGGCTGGAGGTTTTGAAACCGATAGAGTCTGCTCTGTGACGTACCTCTAGCTCATCTTCTGATGTAGCTCCCCTCAGTCCAGAGGCTTTTCCTGCCTCCCCGTACGCTGACTTCAAGGCACTTTGAGGCAGCAGGGTCTTGGTCTTTTGGTCAAGACTTGACTTTCTCACTGGAGGTGGAGGAGGTGAGGTGCAGACAGGTTTAGAGTGACTGCTTGGCTTCTGTGAGTTAGCCTTGTTGTTCTTCCCCAGGGAGGAGAATTTAAGGCTTGTGGTGGACGAGATAATATCGTGGGCTCCCTTGTACTCCGTGGCAGAATGGATGACGGGCACTGTGCCCAAGGTGGTGGCGCCTCTTCTCAGCTGTGGCATTTTGCTGGGTGGATTCTTACTGGTGGACTTCTCACAGCCATCAACCACCCTCTGAGATGAGGTAGAGCCCTGGCCTTTTTGTGGGCGAGGGGCGCTGTTGCTGTTGTTGGATGTTTTGGTGTAAGAGATACCACTAGGAGGATTTCTGAGGAATCTGCTGGTACAAGAGGAATCAGAAAGCTGAGGTTCCAAGTGGTTGGCGCCTCGCTGCCAAGGATCCTCCGGCTTACTGTCTTGCATCGGTGGCTCTCTGTTGCTGCTGCTGCTACTGCTGCTATGAGAGATAGACGAGGTAGGTTTAACCTTTCTAGGAAGGCTGGAATGAACTATGGAGGGGCCCTGTGGAAGGTGGGAGGAGCTCAGTGAGTGTGCTTTCGAAATTTTAGATGGAAATCTGAGAGAGCCTTTTGCTGATTCTGGAGAGGGGGGGCATTTTGTCAGAGATAGTTTGCTTGAAGCAGTGCTATCACTATCTACCTCAGAAAAGCTAAATCCACTATCATTTAAGGAGCTCTTTGCATCTCTAGGAGAGGGCACACAGTGAAACATATCCATGGAATTGAAGAAAAAAGTGGTATCTGGTCCCATGTGTTTGGCCGGTGGCAGAAAAACATCTGTAGAAAGAGCCCCGTCGCTCTCCAGGGTGCAGACACTAACTTCACTCAGCCAGGAGCTGATAGATGAACCTCTGCTGTCTACAGACCTCATTGGTCCATCCTGCAGGGGTGTGACCACTGCAGGATTCACCTCTGATCCTCCCACAGCTGACGTGTAGGCGTCATACTCATCATTGATGCTACTGATGATGCTGACAGGTCGGGAACCAGAAGCCAACGCCTGGAGAGAGCAGTCACTGTTAAAGCTGATAATACTGGATGGTCGACCTTTGCCCTCCATACTGCCTATAGACAGTTCCTCCACCACAGTGAACACCAGTTCATCCTCTCCGTTCAGCTCCACGGGTTGCTGCAAGGTGACAGTAGCTCTGAGGATGTCTCGATCAAGGCAGCGTTCCCTCAGGGTAGAGCGCACCTGGCACACCTCGACTGGTGCTCTGAGGCTCGGAGAGCTGTAAGGGTCCCTCCTTTTCACCACCTGGTGGCTCATTCCAACGGGGGGCATTCTGGTGCTTGACCTCTCTTCATTCTCTGCATTTTCTGTGTTTGCATGTTTCTGCTCTGATGGAGGGGGAACTGGTTTCGGCAACAATTTCTTGTTAAAATAGATCTTCTCCCTCACAACTGGCTCAAAATTAGGCTTGTTAACGCTGTCTGGCCTTTCAACACTCAAGGATTTTTCGCCATCTGCACTGGTTCTGCATACATTTTGAACACAGTCCGCTAGTGGAGCAGGTAACTTGGCAGTGTCAAGTCTAGATTTAGTGACAGGGCTGCATGATGGTTGTGTTGCAACCGATTTAGGAGACTGTTTGGGAAGGACACCCTCCTGGTTGTATGGAATTGTATTTGCAACAGTCTTTGGTGAAACAGAGCCTTGGCACTCTTTAGATATGTCAGTCTTAGGGCTAGTCTGGCTACGCTTGGCCTCTCCAACAAAGGCAGTGGGTTCCTCACTGCCATCGATACACTCTAGCCTCTCCTGGAGTTCAGCAAATGTGTTGCATTTAAAGAAATGGTCTCTGTCCAAGGGACCTTCTTTTACAGATCTCTTTTTGTTCAGAGAAGGGATGATTGGAACAAATGCAGGTGGGCCCTCATTGTCACTCAGCTCTCTGTCTGAGATCGCGGCCCCTCCGGGTCCCACGTAAATGACAGTATCACAAGACTGTTCGCTACTGGAGGAGTAATCTGGGTCACTAAGCATAGCAGGCAGATCTGGGTCCAGAGCGATGGTCCGGGGATGGAAAGGCCTGAGGTGGGGTGGTCGGCGGATCCTCCCTTCCTCGCAGGAGCTTTCTCCCCCGGATGAACTGGATGCGTACTGCAAAGCAGAGTTTGCCTTTAATTGTGTCATTAGTCTATGACAGCATTGTGATTCTATCTGCCTGAGGCTTTACTGGTCATTATTTATACCTGATTAATTTCTTTACGATGTCAAAGTGAATCAATTACAGGCCAAAAGTTAATTTCAATAAAATTACTTGTCGATATTTATTTAAAGGTTAAAAGTGCACATCAATACCTGCATTAAATTAATGTCAATAATATAAATTGCTGCACGTAGCCTGTACTACGATCATGCATAAGACCAGTACCAAATAAATTATTGTTGTCATGCCACCTAATTATATGAAGCATATATTTCCCTCATTCCGGGGTCTACGCACATTCGTGGGCAGGGCCATTATATGAAAGGGAGATTAAAAAAAAAAATTGCTCTAATAATCTTTTTCTTTGATTCATTCACGCATTTGTTTTTCCTTTATACCAAAAAAAGTAGTGAAATAAAAAAGTGCTCAATTATGTTTTAAATGATAAATGTAGTCGGTTCAGCACACCAACACTGTTCTACATAAATAAACTGTAGATAATGTGGAATAAATTCTGCATAGCTTTTGCATAAACCATTATTTCATTACTTATGTCCTCCCTCATTTATTAGAAGGGATGTGAGTCTCACCGGAACCTTCGATTGCTGTGAGAAGGTCTTCAAAAATCATTCGATCTCCTTAATCAAATTATTACTCAGTGTTTCACATTTCTCTCCTCTAGTAATCAGCTTATCAGTGTATTACCTTGGATTTCTTCTTTCTCATGCGATGGATACGGGATGCCAGCTGGATAGTATTGAGCGAGTCAGCATAATGGGCTGGGGAATCAGAAATGTGTGCGATCATAGTGGTTCTGCAGTTGATGTTGCCCAGGGACTCCCTCAGCAACATGGTCAGTTTGCTGTCCCTGCAGAGCAATAAAATACATTTATTTTAGTAAATGTCATTGTAGCATACAAAAGGACACTTACAAAATACATTATGATAGTTTGTACATATTATACCCAAAACTTGTTTAATTTTGCAGTGTCACACGTGTGCAGCAGCCTATTTTTGTTTTTTTTTTACCTGTAAGGGACGTGTTTTGCGCCATTGGCTAAAGCCATGATGACGTTTCCCAGTGCGTTTAGAGAAAGACATGGGCCTCCACCTCCATCTCTACTCTTACTCAGGACCTTTTCACAGCTCCCCAGGTCAATGAGGTGCAGTCTGCTCCTTCCACCAGACACTGAAGCAATGACACGACAGAAAAGGTGGACGCAGGTGAGTCCAGCACAAGTCCAGACATGTGATAGAGATGTCTCATGTCAGATCAGCAGACTATTGTGATGAATCATGCTGCAGACAGACTGGCAGATATACCTGGTGTGGGACCAGGAGGCTCCAGTGATTAGATAAAATTATATTATTTGCAATAGCCAAGTTAAAATAATAAATAACAAAAGCTTTGATACTGAACTGAGAAACCTAATTATCAGCCCAGTTATAGGTAGGATGTAATTGTGCCGAATATTAATCTCTACATGCATTTAAAATTAACTTAACATGCAACTTCTCTATGAGGGAATTATTCAGAGTAATGTAATGATACTGACTTCCTCCTTTGCTGCTTTTCTCCATGCGGTACTGATAAATGTGCAGCGTGAACAACATGTGGGAGTTCCGTCGCACTTCCTCATCTGCGTCGAGCGTGCTGGTGCTGCGCGCGGCGATGGCTGCGTCCAGAAAGAAAGCAGCTTTCTCAGCTGTCGGGGCGCGCACTCACTCTGGTTTTGAAGCTTTGGGGATTATGGGGAGAGAGAGCAAGGTTAGGATGATCAGAGTTGACCACATAGGGCTTGAGAAAAAGGACAGATGTAAAAAAGATACCAGGAAAGAGGGGAAAGAGAGAGTGGGGAGCCAATTGGACCCCGGCATACATTTCTAGCCCATTAGATCAGCTCTCGGGGGCAATTAAAACACCAGATATGCACATAGAGGGAAGGGGATTAAAGGAAGTGATGGTGGAACAGGAGGCAGCGGTACTTCCCTCACATGTGTGTGATGATGGCGGTGGTGAAATACAGAAAGACAGGAGAGGAAAGAGAGAGAGAGGGTGGGGGCAACGTGGAAAGTGGTTGCAATCAGCTGCTTAGAGGGAGAACAAGAAGGATCTTCACAGGACTGCACAACCTTTGAAGTTGGAGTCCATTCAGATCCCCCCAAAAACAACATCTGACAGCTACACCTGTGGGTGCCTTCAGACCGACGTTCTCATACCCTCCCCCAACAGCACTTCAATTGTGCTGTGCAGGCCTGGTGCTAACACCCAGGTAATAGATTCCGATGGATGCTGACAGGGGAGTCGATGCAAAGGTAAGAAGAAAGCCATCAATTCCACAGATGGTTTGAGTGGAAATCTAAAACGCAAATTTCAGGTGTGGCTAGGACAGAGTGAGACTGACTGGGAAACCCTGGGAGACAAAAACACACACACACACACAAATACACACACACACACACACACACACACACACACACACACACACACACACGGGTGTTCTCGAGAAAAAATTCAAACAGCTTTGAGAGACGAAAACTCAGATCACAGACAGAAGTAAAATCAATACACAGACCAACTGCTGCTGTATGATGCAGAGAGAATGAAGCATCTGGGAGCAAAGAAGGTAGAGTGCTGCCCACCTGAGTGCCACAGATGGGATCTTCCCTCAAGTGGATCCCTGGGGACTGGCCTTCCTGCAGGCTTTCCGTTGATGCCTCTGACAGCAAGTCCTTCAGCTCTTCGTCTTTTCCAAAGATTTCCACCGCTGACACCCTGACGCAGAAGCGTGTTCCCGTCTTCTCCTTGCGCTCATTGATGAGCTTGAAGAGCCAGGAGATGGCACAGGGCACGATGCCAAGGCTCTGGGTGCTGCTGTCTCGGCCGATCATGGTGTATGTCTTACCTGGCAATAGAATAGAATAGAATATCTTTATTTTTATCCCACAACAGTGAAATTGCACTGTTCCAGCAGCAGCAGCAATACAATAATATTAGAAAAAATATTCACAGGAAGATAAGTATAGAATTAGAAGAGAGATGGAGAGAGAGAGATGGAGGAATAGGAAAAATAAATATATGACAAACTCTATATACACATAACAAAAAAATGGATGGATATTAGCTGGTGCCTAGAAGCCATCGTCATCCATGTTCGAAGTAAACTTTACTTAGATTGCCTGGAAGGAGCAGCACTGAGCCTGGATTGATTAAAAAAATAAATAAAAAAAACTCTGTCCAGGCCAATTACTGGGAATTTAATTACAGAGTGAAGCTTGGATCAAGTACTTTACTCTGACCCCCCCCCCCCCCAAGACACACACACACACACACACACACACACACACACACACACACACACACACACACACACACTCCCCATTCCTTTCCTCCAATTTCCCATTCCTTGACTCACCCCACTGCACTGATAACCCAATTGTGGGCTTCAAGCACTGCTGACAAAAAGCATTGGGGGCTTTCTTTGTTGACAAATGCTGCTGTTTTATCTCTTGCCTGCGGAGGAGCTTACCGAGCGCGACTTGGCCAAAGCAGAAGATGCAGCCGTCTGCACCGTTCACCACAGACTGGATGACCTCAGCAACTGTCCCTGAGCACACCTCAGCCTGTGTGGGGAAAAAAAACATCCACAGATCAAGCACACAGTTTAATTTAGCGTTCAGCCACAAAGGTACAGGAGAAGCCTGCACCCGTGTTATAAATTAAATGGTTATTTAGCATCCCACGCTCCAAATGTTGTTAATGGCTTTAGTGTTTTTCATTACTCAGGAGTATAGGTGTTTGTTTGTGTCTCAGAACTGCAACATGTAGCTCATTTCTGCAATCTGTTTCAGCATAGGTCCTTTGGGGCGAGGCTGCTGCTACAGACCCCCCTTCCCATATATCACACTGCAAACAAGGGCTCAGACAGTAGAAAAGCCTGCTGTTACTGTTAGCCACCAGCAGAGCAGCTTGCCCTCTGCTCTGCAGAAGCAACATTTACACAGCGTCTGAGTAGCTCCCTGTAGGTGGTATGATGGAAGACCCGAGGTTGCGCACCGGTGAAAATAGTCTCCTTGGCTTTCGCAGCTATTTAATCTTTGCATTTACGACCTGACGGTGATTGTGTGTCACATTTTTTAGGTAAGACATAAACAAGGATTCCATTTAAAAGCTATTGTAGTTATTCTAAGATGTAGAGAAGCCAAAACTGATCTGATCTCGAGTTACAAGAGTGTTGACGTGTACGTGACCTTTGTCTGTTAGAAGGAATGTTTGTTGTGTGTGGCAGAGGTTGGAAATAGTTGTCCAATGAATCAGGAGGTTAGATATAAATGGACTGAATTCAGATCATTCTCCAGAAGGCTTAAAGAGCCCAGCTGTTGGGCCTACGCTGGTAAGAATGGCCCCTGACTTGAGACACGCATTTTCCCTTCTAAGCCTTGGCCACACCCTCTTGGCATCAACACAACCCTTTGACCCCAGGAAGCCAAATTCCCACACCACACATACATCCATGCCCTGCACAGACAAACATTTGCACGTAAATATTCATAGTGTCTCCTGCTGGTGCTTACTTGCGAGGAATCCTGGGTGAAAACGGCATCGAAGGCGAATATCTTGGGGACAGCCACAGTGGCGGATCTCCTGTGCCCTGAACTGGAGTGCGGGCTGGAGGCAGGGTCGTAGAGAGTCAGCTGCTTCTTCCTGCTGTCCACTTTCAGAAAGGACTGAGACTCTGAGGAGTCGCTGGCCTCCAGGGATGGACAGATACGCATCATGACTTTCACCTAGGCCACAGAAAGAGACAGTCACCAGTTTCTCCTTGTGTGTTAGGAACATCATCA
>CAAE01015019.1:3619495-3676797 GCA_000180735.1 Tetraodon nigroviridis
ACACACTCTCCTCTCTCAGGCTCCAGACAGCCCCGGCTGGCCCCGGCTGGAGAAGAGTCATCTATCAAGTGTGAAAGTGCAGCTCTGTGCCCAAGTTTACATCTCTGAGATCAGAGCTGCTCCTTTTTCTCCCCTCACATACTTCTATATTCTTCTATTTTTAATCAACCCAGTTTTGCATCTATTCCTGAAGTTTCCTGAGAAAATGAGTCTCACTTTTCTGGAACAGCGTCTCTGCGCTCCGGGCGATGCGATAATGGTGACACAAAGGATCTTCTGTGTCACTTTATTTGGGGTGCAGCGGAGCAGAGGGAGGCTGCAGCGAGTCGAGCCTGCCCCAACCATCTGGTCTGGAGGCCTGACACAATCCCCTGCCTCATGCTTTCTTGTTTCGGGAAGGATCCACTGCAAAGAGCCAGCTTTAGCTGGAGGTTAAACTGCACATCACTCTAAATAATTACTGTGAGCCACAGAAAAAGGGAGCAACAGGGACTCTTACCTCAGGCTTCTGCACAGGTTAGGGGATATTTCCAGTGAGGACGTCACCTGCTGTAAGGGAATACCCTCAGTTCTGCTTCACACAGAAGAAACAGGCCAGTAGCGACGGCAGTAGGTGTGTAACACTCGACAGGAAGACAACACACACCGTTTGAAGTCAGACGGAGACCTGATTTGTGGGACAGCAGCATGTGCAGGCTGAGCAGAGGGAAGCTCACCTCCGATTCTCTCCGCAGCACCTCAGGGGACACGAGTCTAATAGCAGCCTAATTTAATCTGCTCAACATGTCCGGGTCGCCTCGCTCGTGGACCAAGTCCTCCAGGGATCTATGAGTGATCTCACCTCTGTTACTAGACACTTAGATTAGAGTCAATTCAGTCAGTTGAAATGTTTTAATTCTGTTTTAATCCTGTGTTCAGAGAGAAGAGAGTACCATTGGTCAGTCCATAGCAAGAAAAAAAAGGGTTTGACTGGTAAATGCCAACCCCAGTGGTCAACATTTTAGGCTGACGTCAGCGCTGGAGGCTGCAGTGCTCGATGCGCCAGAGCTCCGCAGTGTAAACAGGGACTAGGATGAAAAGCTCTGAGGGGCCGGTGCATGCCTGTGGGCGTGTGGGGCACACTTCATGGTTTATGCTTGAAAAATAGCTGTAATCTTCCAGCTAATCTGGGTTCTGGAGTGGAATTCCCCTCCCATGGACGGCCTGCTCTCAGGAGGGATCTGGTATACACTCTGATGGCTTCTATTTAGCTGCAGAACCTCTATTAGCACTAAATTGAGATAACTAGTGCAGTTTTTTTTCCCCCAAAATCTCTAGAAATGCAACAGGAAAACACACACAAATCCAACATGCAACCGAAACCTAGCTTTCAAGTTGATGTCTTTGAGAGATTAATAACTTGCTTTGCTTTTCAACGTCTACAAAGTTTAATTAAGATATTTGTCTAATCTACAAGGCTGCACTTGGCGCCACCTAGCGGTCAGCAAGGGTGCTGACCGGCCTGACAATTCCTTCACAGGATTCCTGCCAAGGTAAAAAACTATTTTCACAAAGGTTGGCTGACTTAGATCTTTACACAAATCACACATCCAGACAAGATAGTTTTCTTTAAAAAAATGTTGTTTTAAAAATGTAGAGAACCAAATATACAAAATATTACACACAGTTCTGTACAGAGTGATTTTAAAGTAGCGTTAATGTGGAACATTTTTCATTGATAAATGTCACCACTTAATTTGAGAATTTTCTTTTAATGTGCAAAATGTGGATGTCTGGACTACTAAATTCAGGGTCTTGTTTTTCTGAAGGGATCTTCTCACAGATGAAGTTTTGTTGCAGCAACTAAAAAAACACAGAAAGCTGACATTTATCCCTATATTTTTTTTCTTGTATAATATTGTACAACTTGGGCCGTATTTTCGTTATTACCTCAAAAAACTTCTTTTCCACACTGGGGTTGATGCCCTCTGTACGTTGCTCATAGCAACAAATGATGCAGGTGTCTGGTCCAGCGATAAGCCTCAAGGTTTCCACCAGGGGACCAACAGACTGTGTTAAAAGAAGTCAGAATTGGCACGCCATCAAAAGAAACACTAGGGAATTGAAATTTTATTTAAATGAACAAATTTTCATACATTACCTCCTCATAATAGATGCAGTCTGCCAAAAGAACATAATGAGGGGGAGGCAAGACATCTGAAACGTCTTCACCCCTTCAAGGGAAACAGATATTTGATAGCATTTGTAGAAGTGGGATAAAAATTCACCTTGAATGATACTGAACCACCAGGAACACTGTGAAATAGAAATAAGTACAAACCATTTTAGTACCTTGGCAGTAATTGATCCACTACCAATATGCATATGGTTTTCTCCAATATTAAGCTTTAAGAGCGTCTGCAGATCCTCCAGGTCTGTCACAGTAACATGGGCTCTAAAGGAAAGAATAAACAGTAATGTCAATAATCCGTCTGCCTTTCCACACAGTATTATGCAAAGCAAAAACTGAAATTTGCTCATGAACATTACAGATCAGCACAAGGGCGCACGTTAGTGATTGGGCTAATTTAAAATAAAAATAATAATAGCGATCTCACCCCAGGGTGGCTGCCATCAGGCCAACAGCCCCAGTCCCAGACCCCAGCTCCAGTACTCTCTTACCAGCCCACACGTTCCATCCTGAGGACGGATCGTGAAAGTATTCGGTCTCTAAATATTTTGCAAGTACAATAGCTGCGTCCCAAACTACACAGCCGACGTCCCCTAGATAGCATTGTTTAATATTTAAAACACAGCCGTCATTTTTCTCAATTTCTCTGACAAAATACTGACTGTCCTCGACGCCATCCGCCATGTTTCTGTGGTGGAAGTAGAGGACAGTTTCCGGGTAATTATCTTTTTTCAAAATAAAAGACACGTTAAGCATCTCCTAGAAAGGCGTTCAAATTTAAGTTACGTATTAATTTAACTGTATTTGATTAAACAATGGCGCAACAATTATTAATAGAAATACTAAAACTTAAATCCCAGTCATATTAATGTAGTTGTCATAAATTATTCAAAGTAAGTATGAAAATAGAACATTGATCTGCAAAAAGATCTGGCTAGCATATTTGACATGTTCGCAACAGCGCGTGCGTTGCGTTAGCGTATTCGCTAAGTTTTATGTGACGCTAATTAGATGTTGTAAAATGTTTGCCAGCAGCACGGACGAAATAACCCCCAGCGATGAATCCGAATACGGGCAAACGTTAATGAGAAGAAGCGGAAAAAATGAGACCACTAGCTACGATCCTGTCACCGTTTCCTCCAGTTCCCCCAACCGAAGCGGCGGCGCCGGTTCCAGCCGCGGCCCACCGCGGCGGAGAACGGGCTCAGGTAACTACGTTTATACCACCGCAAACCTTTGGTAATACCTCTCTTAGGGTCCTTTTAAACGCTTTGGAATATTTTACCCTGCTCAATTTCATGAACAAAGTTGACTATTAATGTGTTGTTGGTCACATCCATCCGGTCAACATTAGCTTGTTTGAGACACCCGTTGGGGCCATACCCTTAGCCTTGGTAACCTCAGGTTTGTGTGGAAAAAGAACCTGAAGGAGTGGAACTGATGTTGTGATTTAGGGCTTTAAGCTAAATGAAGAACACCCTCTTTCTTTGTCTTAGGCTGGCATCCCCACGTCTTCCAGATAGACCCAGCAAACCCTTCACTGGTGGCATCCACCTCCGAAAGCTCTTCCCATCGTGGACGCGGAGGATCGCTATGGAGGACCTCAGGGTCTGCAGGGCCTACAGGCACACACCCTACGCGGACCCCATTGACAGATCGCTCAAGTACCTCTTCCCTTAATGTTGTAGATTATGTCCACAAGAGGGAAATTGCATTTCTGATCCCTCTGTTTTTGCAGCCACGAGTTGCTCTTCTGTGGCTGCGGCCTCTAGTGCTTCCGTGTTGGTGGCACTGGTTGAAGGACGAGGGTTGGCTAGAGGAGAGATTGGCATGGCTAGCCTTAACCTGAGATGTCCAGAGCTCGTACTCTCTCAGTTTGCAGACACTGGAACATATGCCAAAGTAACCAGTGCACTTTACTTACTACAAGTCATGCTACCAAAATACACCCCACCCTTGTTTCAGTCACATCTCTTTTTATTCTGCAGGTTATAACCAAGATACACATCCTTGTACCGCTGGAGATACTGATGCCAGACACAGCCAGTGAAAAGGGAAAAGGGACAAATCTATTCAATCTTATCACAGAAAACTTCCCGGTACCTCTGCAAAAGACTCAGTCGGAAACACACTGTTCAGTCAAACAAATGCCTTTTATAAGTCCTGCTTCTTTTTTTTTTTTCCTTTTAGCTGCTCTGACGTAGTATGCATACTTCCATGTTCTTTTTCTCAGGGAGTAACTTTTACTGCTGTCCAAAGGAAATATTTTAATGAAAAGAAAGGCCTGGAGTACATTCAGCAGCTGTGTGCTCCAGAATTTTCGACTGTTCTCATGGAAGTGCAAACTAAGTATGACACAGCGGTCTCTATTGGTACGGATAACCTGTAGCACTGCTTTTTAATTGCCAAACTTTATATTTTGATCAGGTATTACTGCTTGGCAGCAGCCGCTGCTTTGCTGAAATATTTAGAGTTCATTCAGAACTCCGTCTATGCCGCCAAGTCTCTCCGAGTGATCTTCAAGGGCAGCGAGCAGACGGCCATGATCGACTCGGCGTCTGCCTCAAACCTGGAGTTGGTGGTCAATAACAGAGACCGCAGGTAGCGCTTGTCACAGCAGCATCGTGGCACGTTCCACTCCACTCACCTTAGTGCGTCTCTGTCACGCCACACAGGAGTGAACACAGTCTTTTAGGCGTACTCAACCACACCAAAACAGCAGGTGGTGCCAGAAGGTTGCGCTCCAACATTCTGGAGCCTCTGGTTGACGTGGACACCATTAACATGCGCTTGGACTCCATCCAGGAGCTGCTTCAAGAGGAAGATCTCTTTTTCGGACTGAAGAATGGTCAGGAACAAACACGAGTGCTTTAATTAAACTCTGAGTGTGTGGTGTTTCAAATGAGCCGTGTTTTCTCTCCGCAGTGATTGGTCATTTCCTCGACACGGACCAGCTGTTGTCTGTCCTCGTCCAAATCCCAAAGCAGGAAACCGTATGTACATTATGCACGACATTTTAAGATGGCTTGGTTACCGTTTATCTCCCTAAATAATTTTATTCTTATGATCTTGTTTCTGTGCTTCTATAGGTTCAGATTGCTGAAGCGAAAATCACTCATGTAATTCAGCTGAAACACACGCTGGATCTAGTGCCACAGTTAAAGGTCTGCATCTTCTCCAGTAAGTGATTCAAAAGCGTTTGGCTTCACAAAAACCTCATTTAGCTTCACCCTTTGTTACCAGATGGTGTTAAAGAACTGCAGCTCATCTCTGCTGAAAGCATACAGCACGTCACTGGAGGACAGCAGGTGTTTGTACTTCTGCTGAAATGAAACGCTGTGGTCACGTGCTGCCTGCAGAGTCCCCCGGTGACCCCCATGTTTGCGTTTGCTTCAGGTTTGACGTGATCCTGGAGCAGATCAAGACGGTGATCAATGACGACACAACCTACCTGAAGGGGAGCCTCCACATGCGCACCCAGAAATGTTACGCCGTGCGCCCCAACATCAACGAGTTCCTCGACATTGCGCGCAGAGCTTACACCGAGCTAGTGGACGACGTTGCAGGTGCTGATGTTGTTTACATCTGTTCGGTTCCTTCAGTTGGTCTACAATGTTGGTCGGTGGCTCATTCCACGAGAAGACTCCACATTCCAGCCTTTTATGTGGCGTTTCCTCCCAGAGTCTAAAACATGCACATTAGCTTGACTACCATCTTTAAATTGCTCCCGGGTGTGAGTACATTTCCTGGCGCGCTCTGTAGGTGACCTGTGCAGTATTGAATATATTCCTGCCTCCTGTCTGGTGAGAATACTTTCTTGATAATAACAGTGTCACAATTGTATGCAGGCCTAGTAAATCAGTTGGGGGAGAATTATGGTTTGCCAATGCGTACCAGCTTCAGCACAGCCCGTGGTTTCTTCATCCAGATGAAGCTTGAGGGAGTGGTCTTGCCCGAAGGAAAACTTCCCTCAGAGTTTATTAAGGTATAATAAAAGGCTAATAAAATCCAAAAGAAGAAAGTAAGAAGCTGTTCTGAACATTAAATTTGACCCATGTGTACAGGAATGTTTCTGTAGTGATGGATTTTCCATGTGTCCCAACAGATAAGCAAGCAGAGGAACAACTACAGCTTCACCACTGCAGACCTGATCAAAATGAATGACCGCTGTGATGAAGCCCTGAGGGAGATCTTTCACATGTCCTATGTGTGAGTTTATCTCAATCCTATTCATTTACACCTCAATATTTTCACAAGTAGTTTTTTTTTTTTATCAGAATCGTTTGTTGATTTACGCGTTTCGTCCACCAGAGGGGGCTGTTGCTCAGATAGTCGCCGAGCGCTTATCTTTGCAAACTCGAACCTGCTTCTTTACAGGGTGATACGTCAACTGCTGAGCACCATCCACGAGCATATCCACTGCCTCTATAAGCTTTCCGATGCTGTGTCCATGCTGGACATGTTAGTCTCACTGGCTAATGCGTGCACCATTTCAGATTATGGTAAGAATGAATTGCTGGCAGCTCTTTTGTCTCTTGTCTCCAAAACAGCTCATGTCAAACCACAAGCTCGCTGTTGTCCGAGGCACCGTTGAATGCATGTCAGGCCTCAACCAGCCGGTGTCACACATGACACCCAAAGTGCTTCACCATGCAGGCAGCGCTGTTCACCTAAATTTGGTTTCTTGTGCAGCACCAGCATGTTAATGCTGGTCCTCAGCTGTCTGAACACATTTCTCCATAGACATGTGCGAGTGCCTGCCCACTTCTAGCCAGCTGGTACTCAGATTACAGTGTTATGTAAGTGTGCAGCGGTACGCTTTACACACCAAGACAAATCTCTTCAGCAGAGCAGCGAGCTGGCCGGAACGACTGCACATGCCTCTGCCCAAACTCTGTTTTTGCTTTAGTGGGTCACAACTTTCCCAAAACAAGCGCGTTATTACCAAACTCTTTCTTCACAAGAAAAAAATGATAGGCTTTCTTTTTGACATCATTTGTAGACATTGCATAAATGAGAATCGTCAAAAGGGGACTCAATTTAAGATTTGGGAGTTTTGGTTTCTTTCTGCTCTCTTGGTCAGTGCGCCCAGATTTCACAGATACTCTGGCGATCAAGGCCGGCCGGCACCCTATCCTGGAGCGAATAGCTGGGCAGCTGCCTGTGTCAAACAATAGCTACATCTACGAAGGCTGCAACTTTGTCATCATCACCGGGCCCAACATGAGTGGGAAATCCACCTACCTCAAACAGGTGGCGCTGTGTCAGATCATGGCTCAGATAGGTCAGTGGCAGACCGGTCTTCCTCCATGGCCTGTTTGTGTGCTCTGTGTGTAAGCAAGGCTCCTGCGTTGCTGCTCAAGGCTCGTACGTACCTGCAGCGTATGCCTCGTTCCGCATCGCTGACCAGATTTTCACCAGAATTGGCGTGGATGATGACTTTGAAACGAACTCTTCCACCTTTATGTTGGAAATGAAGGAGGTACGTAATAGAGGGGCTCCCACTCATCTTTTATATCATGGTGAGGAAGAAACAAGGCCAAATGATCACTCGCTTATATTTCTCATCCGTAGATCTCTTATATATTGCACAACATCAGCGACAGGTCCCTGGTCATCATAGATGAGCTGGGCCGGGGAACCAGTGCTGAAGAGGGCATTGGCCTCTGCCACTCCGTGTGTGAGTTCCTCCTTAGCCTCAAGGTACAACACAATACACTCATTTCCCCTTTGAACAGCCACTCCCTCCATTCAAATGAAAACAGGATAACTCGGATTCCTTCGCTCTATACTGCTCACACAGTGGTTTGTTATTTTTTGGTTTTTTTAATGGGCTTGTTTCATGGCTGCTTGAAGGCGTTCACTCTGTTTGCGACACACTTTCTGGAGCTGTGCCACTGGAGTCTCTCTATCGCATGTGGAGACCAGCACATGGAGGTCCAGCACACGCGCAGCAGCGACTCTGGCGCTGACAGCGTGGTGTACACATACGCGCTCCAGCGGGGATGCTCTGAAGACAGACACTATGGTACAGAGGGAGGGAAAGGGCAGCTTTCTTGATATCTTTAGGAAGATGGTGACCGTTCTTTGTTCCTCCAGGTCTTAGAGCAGCAGAAATGACGTCACTTCCATCAGACATCATCCAGGAGGCAAAGACAATTGCCTCCAAAGTTAGCCAGCAGCTTTTGGTGCGTCGCATCCATCCATGTCCCATTGCCTTTAATACCACGGTTTATTTGTTCGTTTGATAGCACCCAAATTCGTTCCGATGGTGTGTAGAAGTTAAACGAGGTTTCATTTAGACCAAACCCCTATAATACCATTTCTGTTCTTCTCTAGTCCAGACACCATTGTGATCCAGAAACACTGCAGCAGAGGGCCAAGTACCACCTGGCCAACCGACTCCTGCAGGCTGCCAGGAACTCCAGGCTGGACCCTGACAGCTTGCGAATGTACCTGAAAGGCCTTAAGAAACAATATGAGGGAGAACTGCAGGCAGCAGGGCAGCCAGAGTCCTCTCTGTAGGAGAAATGGTTGACAGAACACAAAGAGAGGAGCAGTAAGTACCTGATGATGGCTGTCTCTGTTGTTGTTTTGTTCATGCGGGAATTTGTATTATTGTAAAATCTTTACCTATGGAAATGTCGTGTGGAGATAAGTATTAAAATCAGTTAAACGTCATGTTTTCATCATTCCCTCAGAACAAATTAAATACTTAAAAGTCCGTGCAACGACTACAGCGACTAAACTTGCGCGTTTTGCTCCTGGGTTAAATGGACTCGCGTAAAGGACCGGTGACCACGCCCCTCCCTTCTCCTGTGGTTCGAGAGATTTATGTAAGACGGCTGCTCAAAAAGGCGGGACTATTGTTAAAATCGTCTAATGTAATACCGTCGCCTGACGGGACGGCCCCAGTAACAAAACCAGCGTCTCCTTGCGTTTCGGCAATGACCCGCCCCCACGAGCTACAAACTAGAGTGTGACAGCGAGCTCGGGAAGCCAGGCTGGAGCTGCCCGGTTAGGCAGAGTCAACACGGAGCAGCGCCATTTCACCACTTAAGGAACCGGCCAAGTCAAGCTACAGGTATGCGTTTGTCGGGGTTTTTTTTATATCCATAGCGCACTTGCCAGTATTTCTGGTCAAAAGGTCTTTCGGGGCATCTTTGGAGCTGCTAAACTCTTTATCCAGGCCTCAGAGCAGCCTCTTTAAAACGAAATAGCAGCGATTTTATGATGGGGAAGCAGTGTCGCCAGCAAGTCGAGGCCCGTGGGGGTAGCGGTCCACGCCTCCAAAGAAGAATCTAAAACACAAACAAACATGTGGGTTTGTGTTAACTTGCTAACCTGCAGAGGACTTTCTCTCGTAATTGGATTGGCCGCTAACCGCTGACAAGAGTAAGCTAACCTCAGTGCTCGCTAGCTCATTCATAGTGGTCAGCTCTAGCTTCACGGGGATTTAAGCCATTTAACTCTTATCATACGATCCACATTCTTTTCACTACATCACTGAACCTTGCCAAATAATAATCGGGTTTTTGTAATAAGGAGATGCTTGACACGGCTTTGTTTTTGCTGTATAATGGTTTTTGGATAACGTTTGATTTGAGAGCTAGCTGGGCTAAGTAAGCTGAAGCGATTACTCAAAACTGCTTCTGCTTTCTCTTTATTTCCAGTCTATAATTATTAACACAATTTCCCAAACTAAAGACTGATGCCACTACGGATCGTATTTCCCTAGAAGGCACAAGGCCGACATTTAGACTCGACGTGAGAGGCCGGGGCGTTTGCTGCCCAGGCGGCGGCCCTGGGGAGCAGTTAGCCGGACGGTCCTCCCCCAATGATCAGCCCCGATCACCCATAAATCGTCCATAACCCGAGGACCAGCCTGAGAGACAATCCTCCCAGGGATGATGCTGCATAGTGAACTTTGCAACGTTCCTTTTATGATCTGATAATAGGCGAGGGTTGGTAATAAAATGTCACCTGCTGTCTGCCTACCTGGGCTGATCGTTTTGCCTCTGGTGTTTGCCCATGATCGTTTTTTTAAACTTAAACTGTCCCTTGTAATGTTGTTGACTCGGACAGTTCAGTGTTGTAAATGTCAACACTGTTTCAACTGTTGCCACTGTGTTTTTATTTTGAGTCCAAATTTTACGCATTTGGGCACGTCTGTGCAGTGTTCTTGTTATTTTTTGAGTGGTATGTGTGCTCCATTTCAGTTCAGTGAAAAGCTTTTTGGGAGTGTTGGTGATCAGTAGTTGCCTGTCTGTTCAGGCTTGTCAAATAAGAAGGTCTGGAGAGGCAGCCAAGCGGTTAGATTCCAGAGAGCCAACAGCCCGAGATCGCTTTGTGCCATAGGCTCATTCTGACGCCGGGATGAGACCGGATCCGCACAAGGAAGCTCGTGCATCTTCAGATGGAAAGCCTGTAGACCAGCCGCTGTTTTAGGAGCTGCTCCACTTTTAACAAGGAGGCCAAATCAAGGGAATTCTCTTTCTTTAGTCTGAGTTCTTGCAGTTGAGTCAAAGCATTAGGCCATGATGTTATCCTGACCACGGGATACCTACATTTGGTGTTAAAACACGTCATAACATTGCTTTTTTAAGATTAGGATTAAGATTATAAAAACATATCAAAGATGTATTCATTTGTTTTCAGGGTGTGAGTGAAACCGGGCCAGTGTTACAGTAGAAGACTGTCAGCCTTCAGAGAGTCCTCCTGTGGAAAAGTTGCTCTTAAAAGTATTATCATGGCTTATCTGCTTAATCCAAATGACTAAGGAGG
Source organism: Tetraodon nigroviridis (assembly GCA_000180735.1). NCBI lineage: Eukaryota > Metazoa > Chordata > Actinopteri > Tetraodontiformes > Tetraodontidae > Tetraodon > Tetraodon nigroviridis. The sequence continues at coordinate 3,630,450 of CAAE01015019.1, forward strand.
TCTAGTCTATGAGGCTGACTCCTGGAAGTGCACCTTGTGTGTGGGGAGACATTTACAGGTTCTGCAGCACTTTTGCTGCACCGTGCTGTCATGTGTAGTGGCTAAACACAACGTTGTGGTACTTCCCAAAGTCCAGTACAGTGTACCTTTAATGTGACACCTTTGATGACAGTTGGGCAGTATCATTCAGCATTTCTTTCCATGTCATGAATGCAACATTCATGCGAATGAGTTCTCCTCAGTGTCAGAGCTCCCCCACTGGAGCGAGCTCTCGGAGGCTAAATTTAAACATCATGGTATCCATACCATGATAGCTGTAGCAGTTTGTGTGTGACACACAGGCGTATTTTTGCCTCTTGCAAACTCATCGTCCTAGTTCAGATGGCTCCATCTCATCCTTTAGGGGCTGAAAAAGAAAGTGACTAAATGAGACATCAGCTGTTTTTATGCAGTGTGTCTCCATCACTCTCACACAAATAGTTTAAATAACAACCCTATTTTAATACTGCACATATGTTTGTATATTCATATCATATCCAAGGCATGGAGGAGGTTATGCTATTTTTTAACATTGATTATATTGATATAGGCATTATCACGAATATAATTTTACATGTGGGTGTTTTTAGACCTATGGTGTCGGGTTAAGGAAACGGCATTGCAGAACTTTCAGAACCTCATTTGGGACATTCCAGCAGTAAATGGGTTAATTAGTCACTGATAGATATCAAAGGAGTGCTCTCACTTCTGGCACAAACCTGTGGAAGCTTCAAACTGTGGCAGATGCATCATGCTGGCTCGAAATCCAATAATCACTTAGCTTTGTCTTCCAACTACGTTATTTCTTCAGAATGGCGGTGGATATCTATGACTCTCAGTACCTGCTCATCCTGGCCCCTTCCCTGGTCATCGCCCTCATGTTCCTCTTCTTCTGGCTCTTCATGAAGGAAACCTCCTACGATGAAGTGTTGGCCAAGCAAAAACGTGACCTCAAGCTGCCACCATCCAAGCCAGACACCCGTTAGAAAAGTGAAAAGAAGAAGAGCAAGAAGAAGGAGAGTGCCAGCGGAGGCGGTGGAGGCGGAGGAGGAGGGGGAGAGTCGGAGGAGGATCTGAAGGATTTCGAAGTGACTGACGGTGCCGAAGCTCCTGCTCTGGAGGTCAAAGCGGAACCCAAGACAGTCGCTGCACGCGATGAAACTCCGTTGGCAACTTCTGCCTATGCACCTGTTTCTGCTACACCTGAAGCGCCCAGCGGGCTGAGGGAGAGGAAGAAGAAGGAGAAAAAGGCTGCCAGGGCCGCAGCCGCAGCCGCAGCTGCAGCTGCAGCTAGCGCCGCTAATGCTGCCAATGCTGCTGCCGCCACTGAAGCTACTGCAGCTAATGACAACATGTCTAAGGAGTCAGAAGTTAACGGCTCAAAGTCCGTCAGCCCAAAAGCTGAGCAGCCTCAGGCTGTTAGCCCACTCCCCAGTCCCCCGTCTCTCCAGCCTGAGGTTCAAGTTCAGGTGCAAACCGCGCAGGCGCCTCCCCAGGCTCTTACGCCCCCTGTGTCTGCTAAGAAAAAGGAGAAGAAGAAGCAAAAGGCAGAAGCAGGTGAGGAGGCAGTTTGACAGATGTACAGCATCAGCCTCAGTATGGAGGCAATTGTTCATGAAAGGTTATTTTCCCTATTTCTCCTAGTGGAAAACCAGCAACCTGAACCTAAGACGGAGCAGGCCCCGCCTCCGGTGAAGAAGGAACCGCTCATCGTGGCCGAAACCAAAGCCCCGGATGGTTCCGTCGCCGCACCTCCTCCTACCAGTGGCAAAAAGAAGAACCCTGCTAAGAAGCAAAAGACAGAGCCGGGTAATTTTCCATTTAAGGGTTTAGCATAAAAATGCTTCTCAAGCTCTGATGCAGAATGCTGCAGCCGTCAGCTTCTGATGAAACGTTCTTCCCAAATCCAGTAGAGGAGCCGCAAATTCTGCCAGACTCGGCAGCTTCTGCCAACCACCAGACGGCACCTAACGATTCTGTACCATCCAAAGCAAGTGGAAAGAAGCAGAAACGGGAGGCTGACAAAGGTTTACATCGAGTACCTTACATTATTTTAGCTTTCTTCTGTAAAAGTATGAACGAATGAATATGGAATGTAAGTGGACGACGCCCACTTTGCTTGGTTTCCCACAGAGGCAAAGCTGAAGGAGCTGCTCTCTGGTCTGTCCAGCCTGACGCTGTCAGAAGCTGAGGCTTTCAGTTTGGTGACTGTGCTCCAGCAGAAGAGTCCCAGCGCCATGGAGGCCTGGCACAAAGTGAGCCATTACTGAGGCACATATGTGAATAAGGTGTTACTGATAGGGTGGCGCTGACGCGTGTCATCACCAGTCCGTAGCACGGCCTGACCCAGCCGCACAGGAACGAGAGAGGCTGCTGTCAACCCTGCAGGAGGAGGCCTCCATCGCCAAGGACAAAGTCAAACAGCTCAGTCAGGTTCGGACTCCTCGGCTCTGTTCAGGCGGCTGCAGGATGCGTTGAAACTATGCTTCATGTGAAGAGAACACTTTCTCACCAAATGACTCACACCGTGATGCTTCTGTGCGTCAGGAGCTTCAGGTGGAGAAGCAGAAGACAAACCGGGTGGAGGCAGTGATGAGAGAGCAGCGTGCAGCCATGGAAAAAGAGCTGGGCAGCATGCAGAACAAAGCACAGAGCAACTTCCAGGAACTCCAGACCATGCAGATAAAAGTGGGAGCCTTCTTATGTTTACAATTTTTGTCTTTACAACAAAAAAAAACAGGAATTTAAAACTCTGGCAACATAAAACCATCTAAGAGTTTTCTAAAGCTTGCCCCTGTTGTGGTTGTTGTTGTGGTGGTGTAGTTTCAGCAGGTGAGGGAGCAGTTGGAAGGCCAGATTTCTCATCTCAAGCAGGAGAACGGCATCCTGAGGGATGCCGTCAGCTCTGCCACCAACCAGATGGAGAGCAAGTCAGTATTATCTTTATATTAGACTAGCTTATACAATTCTCTGAGCAGCTGATCATCCCAGTAATATACCAGCTGTAAAACTGTAATTTGACATAATTTATTCTTCTGATTTTTTTTTTAATGGCAGCCCAGTGATCTGGCTTTTATTCGAGTTTAAGCTCGTATTCATTTCCTCTCTAACAGATGCCTTTAAGCAAATATCCTGCTGAACACATTTTTAATTTTTACGCTTGATCAACAACATCCCACGATAATTCTTTACTGAAAATTTCAACTTTACCCGTGTGTGTGTGTGTGTGTGTGTGTGTGTGTGCGCACGCACATTCACGCTTGCATGTGCGACAGGAACTCAGCAGAGCTGAACAAACTGCGCTCGGAGTACGCCGGTCTGATGAAAGAGCTGGCAGACAGCAACAGCAAGCTGCAGCAGGAGGAGCACCAGAGGAAGTCACTGGAGGTCAACTATAAGCAGAACGTGTCCCAGCTGGAGGTACACTCATCCAGATGCCCAAGCTTTATTAAGCTTCTGCTTCGGTTTCCTGCAGCCAAGGCAAAAATTAACCCTACCCAAAAATACCTGCTCTGCACAGTCGCAGATCCGGTTCGGTGGGGCGGAGGGCAGTGTTTTTAGGGAAATGGGTGGAGATTGTAGCGGAGTCCCTGGGAGGGGTGTGGGAAAAAGATCGCTGGGAGCAACGATTCTGTTGGCTCTGGAAGCTGAGACGTTGGAGGGCTTTGTGTTATTGTGGATCCTTTCCTGTCACAAAAGAACATTTATTTTAATCAAGAAATTAACTGTCATCTGTGTTAACATCAATGTTGCCGTATAGGTCGCAGACTTATGGACATTCATGGATTTTCATTTATTTCCTTACTTATTACCTGTCTTGTTCACTCTGCAGACCGCCAACAACAGAATATCCGATGACCAAACAATGAAATTAAAAGAAGCAACTCTGTCTCTCTGCTTCCTCAGGCCCAACTACAGGATGCTAAGAGGCGTTGGGAAGAACTACAGAACTTTATCCACAGCGTTAATGCTGAGAGAGAGAAGCTCCAGGCCTCAAAACAAGGTAATTCCAAACAACGTGCCTGTTCTTCCAACCGGACAGACCTAAATGGCTTACCAGCAACTGTGCGTTTGTGACCTCAGAACTTCACAGCCAGCTGCTCACTGCAGAATCAGAGATGAATAACAAGAATAAAGAGATGCAGGCTCTACGCAGCAGCTTGAATGAAGCCATGGTGTCCAAAGAGCGACTGGAACAACAAGTTATGGAGTTCATGGAGGCGTCCCAGCACAGCGTGCCCGACGAGTCGCTGCAGGCCAGGGTTCAGGTCAGCCGAACAACACATCTGAGAAAACGTCCGTGTGAAAATGTTTGAAAGTGACTGTGAACAGAGCAATGCACACGCTCTTTAACAGGAACTTATGAATGAAAACAAAGATCTTCAGGTCCAGAACGAGAACATGCAGGCCCAGATCTCCTCACAGGTACCCTGTTCTGCTCCTAATTCCCCTATATTGAAACATACATAGGCTGATATGTTTCTTCTTTTTTAGGCCAGTCATGTGTCCCACATTGAGGAGATTCAGAAGCTGTGAGTTTTTCCCCTCAATTTGCAGCTATTTTAAAGAAAAAGAATTGGTGGTGCTGAGATATTCAACATTTGCTGCCCAAACTTGTATCCATTTTAAGATTGGCTGACAAGGAATTGCAAAGGAAGAGTTTGGAGGATTCTCTGAATTCTGAGAGGAGCTGTGGGGCCAACAGGGAAACTAAAATGCAGGTTTGTGTCTATCAGCCTTCTGATTTTATCTTCCACTGCGCAGTCATATCTGTTCAGCGTGCAGACTTATGGAGGACAGCCTTTGTTGTGTTTCTGATACGTTACCTTCTCCTATTTTCACCGACAGGCTTTGCACAACGAGAATGTGTCACTGAAGGCAGAGATCCAGAAACTGCAGGCACAGATTTCTGATCAGGTCAGAAACCTGCTGAGGCTTTAACTGGGCCAGTTTTCCTGTGCTGTACTGATTCCCTTCACTTGTCTTTCTTGTGCAGGCTGCCTCGCAACTGGCCTTGGACCAGATTCAGAAGAGGTGAGTGTTTTAGTCATTCAATATCATTGTTCATCTCCGTAAAGGTAATAATAATAATAATAATAATCCTGATTTTGGGTCCAGCGCACGAGAGAAGGAAGAGAACATGAGAACTGTAGAGAGTTTGCTGGAGAAGGGACTTATCGAGGTGGCTAATAAAGAGGAGGAACTCAAGGTGGGTTTTCTTGTTGAGAAATGCACAACTGCACACGTGAACGAGTCAAGAAACGTTTTGAAAGAACGTCCGATCAAATACACCTGTGTCTGTCTCATCTGTTTTGTCTTGTAGACTGCAAGAGAAGAGAACGAGGCTCTAAGACAAGAAGTTGAAGCTGTAAAGAGAAGGTCAGGAGAAAAAGAGGTGAGTTATTTAAAGGGATATTATGTCTGCCTGTATTTATTTCTGTTTTCATTTGTTTTTGAATTATCTCTCTGAGCAGGCATCATCAGAGTCGACATTGAAAGAACTAGAGAGCAAGTGAGTTGAATGAAGTTGTTGTCAGTATTTAGGGACTATTATAATGTAATATCTACCTAACCCACGAGACAGACTCTTGAATAGAAGTGCCTAGTTGGAGCTCATTGGCACACAGGGCTGGCTTTGTTACAGTGGTTTTGTTGGATTGAAAATTAACCACTGTTTCACCTTTAATAATAGGATAGAAGAGAAGGATGGGACACTAAAATCAATGGAGGAGAGTCTACAGAGGGCAAAAGACAACAGTTCAGCCAGAGAGAAGATGGCCCAGGTGTCGGTTTTTCTGTGTTCTCTTATGTTTTTTTGTTCATAGTTGCCTGTTACTTTCTTCCATCGTTCAGGTCACAGTGACAGCGAGTTTGAACTCTTGTTTAAATCACTTTTGTCTCACAGACACTGGAGCAACAGTTGGCTGTCCTGAAGGCAGAGATGGAACAGCTGAGGGAGGAGAAGGTGTCAGACGAGCTTAGCAGTTCTGCTGCTCAGCTCCAGGAACTCCAGGAACTCCAGGCTCAGTGAGTGACACACACACATACACACATTGTTATTTCTCCACAAGCGCCTTCACAGAAATCTTTGCAGCTGAGTGTAAAGGTTTGCTCCTCTCACCCGTAGGTTAACTTTGAAGGACCAGGAGATCCAGATGCTCCAGACTGCGCTGGAGACAAGAACTAAAGAGCTGGTTGAAAGTGCGGAGCTGTTAAATCAGCAGGTGAGTGAGGAGCTCGCTGCAAAAGTGGCACTTGTTCTGAAACTCGGTTGGCTTGGATACAAAATGTATTTGTTCAATTCCAAAGTTATCAACCTCTTTCTATAACTAATCCTACTACTATTCTTGCTCTTTTACTCAATTAAATTGATGAACAAGAGGAACTGAGGTCTCCTTTGAGTCGTTCTGCTTTCAACCAAGCAGATTTTTGGGCAGAGTTGTGGTTCTAAAAACACCATGACAGTCTAAAATGTCCTTACATTCATGCTTTTTGTTATTTCCTGTCTTGGAATATTTCTTATCCTGCAATAAATGTATTTGGCCATTTTTAACCCGATTTTCTCCTGTCCCCCAGCAGCAGTCCTGCGCAGCAGTGCCTTCCCCAGAGTTTCAGACTTTGTGAGTAATGTTGCATGACACGTGGTGGTTGATCTTGTGTGGATTGTGAACGACGCCGTGCGCCGACGTGCATTATGAGCCGTCGTGTTGTCCGTCAGGCTGCTGGAGAAGGAGAAGCAGGTGTCGGATCTGCAGAGCGAGCTGGCTGAGATGAGAGACTCCCTGGAGCTTCACAGGAAAAAGAACAATGTAGGTTTCCTGCAGTCCTCTCCTGACAATGTATGACAAACCAAGTACTTCAGTCTGGCACATCCAGCCCCGTCCTTTTATGCGGGACTCCAAAACATCTTTTGAACCACATGCAGCCATTGTCCGCCGCCGATGTTTTCTTTCCTTAACTACCGCTTTCCTTTTAGCATCAGCACAGAAATCTCTGTGGGTTTGGATCGCTTTAGCGATGTTTAGATGTTTCGTAACAGAGCTTCAAGCCTACTCTTGCTCTGCCTGCTGCCTACTGTTATGGTTTTTGATAGCGTGTCTGTGCCTGTGGGTGATGCAGAGCACCATAAACCCAGCATTTTTAGAGTCATCGTTGATTTCGTATCTGGGTATAAGACTGGTCTGCTGTACATTCTAAGTTCAACTGTAAATAACACCTGTCGTTTATTTTAATACTGTCAGCGAGGCTCTACTCCCAGGACTAGAGACACAGACTGGGATTTTCGTTCACACGTTGAGCGGTTGGTGCATGGCTACAGCGTTAGTGATTTAACGGTGGGCCGTGCGCTCGGTGTGTCCTCTTACTCTCACACACTTTGAGGGTCAGTGCATGCATTTAACACGGGGCTCAACTGAAAGTAGTATCTCTTTGGGACTGACCAAAACAGGAGCTTCGGGAGAAAAACTGGAGCGCTATGGAAGCTCTGTCAGCCACGGAGTCCATGCTTCAGGGGAAACTCAGCAAAGTCACCAAGGTTCGACATCCCACCTCAGTCTGCTTCTCTCTCTAGTTTCAATTCGAATGAACTCGGTGCGATTTCTTTTCCTGCCCTCACCCATCAAAGCTGCATACTCATTTACCTCCCTCGTGCACGTCCTCCTGTTTGGCTGTAAACTTCTGAATTGGCTATTCCTTGAGACGTCTCTGAAGGTTGCTACGTCACTCTCAGACTTGGGCAAATATTTGCTCCTTCAACTGCTGTCATTTTTGTCCCCTTTAAGCTTTGGAACGACTTCCTCTTGCCAGAGATTTGGCTGATGCTTGGAAATGAGTGTGCAGCAATCTGAAAGTGATGCCATTACATTGAGATTCTCGGTAATCATTTCGCAGTCTGTCTTTCTGCCATGTGACTCATTTCTAGCACAATTTTATTTTTCTCCCATAATCTGCTTTGACATCCATACTTCCAACATCCTACCGTTGACAATAAAAACTGTCTGCCTTCTTTTTTGATTTTTAAATCAGCAATAGGTAATCTCATGTACTGCAAAAATACACAATGTTAGTTTTTGTTTGTTCAGATGTCTAAATGGAACTTGGAGCTATAATGTGTCATTTTACCCTTCCCTCCCGTACAATAGTGGAAGAGACAGGCTAAACAGTCAGGACAGCAGACGCTCCACTGCAGAGAGATTAGAAGCACACTTTTCTTTTCCAAGCTCGAGACTTCTTCGCACACTGGCTGTGACGCCACACATGTCTGCGATGTCGTTTTGGGTCATTGTACTCTGGCTGGCATACGCTCTCCTTGCAGGCCTCGGGGGACAGTGAAGGAAGCGCTCGTATAATTTGGGCTCCCGTGTGTGTTTCGAAGTGTATTACAGTTGATAAAGATGTAAAAGTTTGCAGAAGCAGTGTGTAATGTGCTCTGGATCTCAATGTTGGAGTAGGTCTGTCTTGTCTTTTTTTGATTTTTTTTTTGTTTAATGCTGTTATTTTAAGGAGTGAGACACTGTTTTTTTTTATAACTTCTCTGAAAAGCCACATTTAATAGGAAAACAACTGTTCTAATATCGATTGTAGCACCTTGGTGGATGACTTGATGATACAGTCGTCTTTGCCTACGTACCAACAGGTGGTGCTCAATCCTTCTGTCTTTTATTCTCCTTTCACTCTCATTGCTGTGCAGGAGAATCAGATGGCGCTGGAAATGTCTCAGGCTGAGTGTAGGGAAACTTTGCACAAACTTCTGCCCAATGTGCCTCTGCCCGACGAGCAGGTATGCATCTTGGTAGTTTTCCTCACGTCTGGTACTTTTTTAAGGTCCAGCTAGCATTTGTCTTACCCTCTCCCTCAGAACCATCAGGAATGGCTCCTCAGATTTGAGAGGGCAGTAGCTGAAAGTCCAGCTGCACAATCCACCCCTGCATCAGGGGACTCTGAGGTAGAGAAATTGGACCTTTTTTTTCCTTCATTTTCTAGCTCTTTTCACTCATTTTCTCCAGCACTCATGATTTTTACCTCTTACCAGGCACTTTCTGAGAAGCTAAGAGAAGCAGAAGAAGCCCAACAGGTTCTACAGAAAGACTGTGAGACGTACAAGAAAGTTTTAGCGGAGACGGTAAAACCGGTTTTTGATAAAATATATATATAAATAGTGCAATGTAAAGAAGCCAGAGTAAGCTATAGTTCCTGTTGCATGTACAGGAGGGAATCCTGCAGTGCCTCCAGAGTAGTGTGGAGCAGGAAGAGTCTCGCTGGAAAATGAAGCTGGATCAGTCCCAGGGAGAGCTCGGAGAGGTGTGTGCTCAGGTTTTCACCAAGCACTGACTCCCAGAGTGATCACCAGACCACTGCTGTGTTCAGACCCCTGCATTTTGTACACTTTAATTGTGCGTTCTTGCGTCTCTTTTGTTAGATGAGCCAAAGAGTTGCAGCGCTGGAGCAAGAGATCGAAAGACTTACTGATGGAGCGGAATTGGAAAATGTCAGCCTTCTGCTTCTCACATCTCATGTTATTTATTTTTAGTCATCCAGACTTGAGACATTCTGTGTCGCCCTGCAGCTGAGACGAGAAAAGCAGCACCTGGAGTCGGAGTTGGAGAGGGCAGAGCGTGAGAGCGCCACCTATGTGACCGAAGTCAGAGAGGTAAAGAATGAGTTTTGTTCTGTTGTTTGCTGCCACTGTTAGAATAACCACACAACAAGGCAACACTTTCAACTGTCCTTTGGGCAAACATCAACTAATTTGATGTTTAGAGAAAGGATATTATCCTGTTTTTTATTTTATTTATTTTTAAATCGCTACCTTGCTATATCAGCTGATCAGTCATAACATCAGCTCTGTCCTTGGATTGCTGTCCTCGACTACAGGCACCTACAATCTCCCAATAAACACGTAATCTCACACTCAATTCCAGCTCAAAGATCTGTTGACCGAATTGCAGACCAGACTTGATGGCTCATATACAGAGGCTATCAGACAGAATGAGGAGCTGAATTTGGTAAGCGTTCACCCTCCAGCCAGTGCTCCTTCTCAGACGGTCCCTTACTGCACTCAGCCACGGCCTATCACCTGCTCCCACGGGATTGGCTCTGTCTAACTATCTGTAGTAGTGGCTCATCATCCATAACCTCAACAAAGATGGTCCCTCAAGTCCTGACTTCAGTGTCGTGTCCTTATTTTGGGTCCATGAACTTTGTAATGGAACAGAACCATAAGGCTGTGGATAATGACTCGCTCTCAGTCAACCATTAACTTTTCCTCCTTCGGCACCTAACCAGGTCAGGTAGCTCCCCAGGCTCCCCTCTGTCGTACAGACTTCAACCCACGGCCTGACTATTAGAACCTTTTTGCTCAGCCTAAACCACATGCTTGCTTGCTTCTTCAGCCTTCTGGTTGTTGCTTTCCTTCTTTAATGTCGGTGTACTTTGTGTTCAATGCACGGTCTGACCAAAACAAAGTTGCCACCTGATTTGAATGGAAACGCTACTTAAGATCCATCACTTAGAAGCTTCCTGTTCCTGAAATGATCTGTATTTTTCCTGCGGTTGTTGAAAAGCTTGTGGTCTTCCACTAAGCAGATCACTTAAGCTAAATGATGACAGCACTCGCACATTTAGTAAAAATTAAATTAGAAAATTCAACAAAAGAGTGCAAGGATAAGGTTGAACGACCACACACTTCAGAAATTAGACCTAGAATGCTTGGTACCATTAGCCTTTAAAAAACAATTACAGAGGCTAATTGTACAAGATGTAATTTGCTGACGACCACAGAGTGATCTGTGTCTGTTGGCAAAGGTTGCTTGATCTGATGAGTGCAAGCCGAGAAAAAAGGAAAACATAATAATAGAATTTATAATCGGAGCACACAGTGGCCTAAGAAAATTAGTGTGTGACTTCAGAAGGCAGTGTAAACTGTTCAGCTGAACCACAGCACCATGGGAAACGTGTCTGTGTTATGTTGCTTCATGACCCACTGAGACTGCTTTCAGCATATAAATGAGCGCTGGTCCCTCTTATGTTCACTTTAGTTTGCTCCTGTAATTGTGGCAGTAAGAGTGTGAGCGACTGCTGCAGCGCTAGTTGTAAAGGGTTCGAGTATTGTGAACTGTTATGGTTTCCCGGGTGATAAATCATTGTCTCGCTGGTTCCTGCACCAACACATCCACACCTACGCTCCACTGTGCTATTTTCGGTTTCAACGTGGCCTAAGTAGGACGCACTCGAACTGTTGAGGGTGTGCAAACATGAAGCTCTCTATTGTACCCAGGATGCTCGCACGGTTGTCCTCTTGTACAGTGCGAAATTCATTTTCCTCGCGCCACCTATAAACTGCTGTGGAAGCCTTGCTGACTGTTTGTTGTCGTTCCAGCTGAAAACCCAGCTCACTGAAACTCTGTCCAAGCTGGAGACGGAGGAGAATGAGAGGCAGAAGGTGGCTGGGGACTTGTATAAGGTGATGCTACATTTGAATCCGCCCCTTTTATGATCTTGAGACCTCCAGGCTACACTAACAAGAATGTATTTGTTTAATCCAGGCCCAGCAGTCTCTTGACCTCATTCAGGAGGAGCTGTCCAAAGTGACAGACAGTAGTGAAGAACTGATCGAGAACAGCAGCCTGACATCACAGACGGTGAGAGTCGGGGGTTTCAGGATTTTACCGGCATCTGTTTCTAAGCGTTCAGTTTGGGGCACAAAGTAAGCCGTTAGCCTCTCTGTCCAGCAGGAGGAGATGGATAAAAAGGAAAAACTGACTGCTGGGCTGAACCAAACGGTCAAAGAACTGCAGCAGTTGCTACAAACAGTCAGTCGGCAACTCTCCAAGGGCCAGGAAGGGGTAAGACCAGCCCATAGGACTCAGTGGGCACATTTCAGAAGAGTCTTAACTTTATACCTGTGTGGTTTCCTACAGGACGCTGACAAAGACCTGCCTACGGTATAGTGAGAGGAATTCGACCCCCATGCAGTCTGCACTACAGTGGCCACTTGTGTCTCAGCACTCCCACCATCACACCGAGACCCCGCGCTTACCCGTGTCTGTCAATCACCTGTGCTGTAGGTGGCCTCCAGCTGACTGAGGCTGTGGCCGAGCCACTCTTACGGGACACAACACAGCTTACCGCACCGCCACACAGTACCGCACTCCCACCACATTCCTCCTCTTCAGAAACGCCACCGGTTCATTTTTGTTCTCTTTTTAAAAATAACACAAAGCATATTTTAAACCGTTGCAATCATTCCTGTTTAAAAGGCTTGCATTTTCAGTGAAATCTTTTGAGATAGTTTGTTCATTTTGTCAGGAGAAAGGGGTGATATACATTCGTCAAAGGTTTGGGCTTTAGTCTACATTCTCTCGTGGTTTTTTTTTTTTTTTTGATTATGATATATATGATAGGACCTGCTGAACTTCTCTGTGGTGAATGTGTTTGCCTCCCAACCAGAAAGCAATCACAAAACAGCACAATTATAAAAGGAGCGCTCCGTGTGCACTTTGACCAAGTATCAAAAGGGAGATGAGGGTCACTGCATGGCTGTAACCATGGAGATGCGCGGGAAACTGGTAATCAAGTCTGCTCTGCACCTCCAGACAGAAGGGAGTGTGACCCCGGCGGTAGAAGCAGAAGGCCAGGTTAACGGTTAAGGGTTTTAATTCTACTGCAGACTATTATAGGAATGAGCATCCCATCTCACCTATAATCAACACTCAAAATACTGTTGCTAAATTCATTAACGCCGAATCCTTTGTTCCTTTTGTAACAGGTGATGTTAATAAAGGGGATGCTTGATAAATCTAGTGTCCCTTCTTTTCTTTCAGCGCTTCGTCGCCGCGCCGCTAGGGGGCAGTATCGCCCCAGATTGAGCTGCTACGTGCGTCAGCTGATGGTGATTTAATGACCCTGGTGAAACCAGCACCTTGCAGTCACAAGTATGAAAGTGCTGTTACCGCTTTCTTTGTGTGCTGGTGGTGTTTTATTTAGTGCATCAAGTCTGTGTGGGATTTTTCTCTTCCCGTCTGCTATATTTGGAGGGGGAAACCAGCAGGAGACGCGTGAAATCTGAAACCCGGGCTGGCTGTGATGGGTGTGGAAGGCACCCTGCTGTGCTTTTACAATATTTAGATTTCAGCCATAAATACAACATCTGTCTTGAGGGTTCTGCAGACGGAGCTTCCGCCCATTATTTGAATGTTAAAAGGGCCTTTTAAACAAGAGCGCTGTTGTGTTTGCTGGGGGGGCGGGGGTCAACACGGGATCAGCACATTCTTTTAATTCTTCCAAACTGTCATGCTGTAGTCAGCTGATTGGAGGTCTGTTATCTACATAGAAACCCCGCGATGGAGCATCTGGGCCTCTGCATTTCTAAACCACCTGTCTTTGGCTTGACAAGCTTTTATGTCATTTATTTACGACGTTTGTTATAAGACTGAATCCTGGCTGAAAGTGCTGTTTGGATTCTTTGACTAAACAAGCCGTTAATGCCACACATCCTTCTAGTTACTGCTCAAGGAACGTGGCCCACAAAACCTGATCGTCCACATGTGTGCAGGCTGCTGACTTGGGAGGCTGACTAGTGTTTTGTCTGTCTTATGTCACCGTTGCTCACAATGGTGACAGTGTGATCCATCACTGGTCCTCTGCTTGGAATGTTTCCTGCCTGGAAATATCTAATATCTCCTCTCATAGATTTGCACTCTTACTATGTGAGCATCTGCTCTTCATCAGTGTGGTATGTGCTAGTGGGCCTTTGATCCACCAAAATCTATTGGGGTGTGTGCGTGTGTGTGTGTGTGTGTGTGTGTGTGTGTGTGTGCGCGCGCACACATGGCTGGAGCATGAGTCAGTCAGACTGAAAAGACTGGTGCTCCTTAGCAGACAATAGCCAGTAGATGAAAGCAGCGTGAAAGAGACGGTGACATAAAAGGGCAGTAGTATTTATTGCAGCTTTAGGACAAGCTTTCTGGTCCGTAGTTAGAAACCTAAAGCTCGCTGCTTTATCACTATTTCAAAGAGGTTACATCTCCCCCTTGTCTTTGTCAGTTTAAACATGTTTACACCGAATCAAGACCTCAGTTTCAGTGTATTCAAACTGGAAAAAAGTGATGTTGGTGTGCGGGGTGGACCCTTCCAGGAGCCTCTGACCCCGGACTACTCCTTGTTTTCACATCGAGTGTTATTGCGCTTTGAAACTGAACACCGGTTCAAACAGAAGGGTGTAATTGCAGAGGCCCAGGGATCACCCAGAGGCCCACGGAGGCGAGGGTGTCTCCAGCCCTGGAGATTTCTGTAAAAACAAGACGGAGGCAGTAAAATGCTGATGGGCCCACCAGACAAAGGTAGGTGGCACATTCATCGGGAGGTTGTGAGGGTCACACATGTGGTGCTGGGGACTGTTACTGGTCAAGAAGCAACTGAATCATGTATATGATTGTTTGAAAGAGGCTTCGGAGATGGCAATAAAGAAACTGTTCAGTGTCATTCTATTTATCAGTGTCTGTCTATCTATCTATCTATCTATCTATCTATCTATCTATCTATCTATCTATCTATCTATCTATCTATCTAAGACACTAATAGGTTCACATACCTTCACCTTGTTACGTGTGTGAAATGGAAACTTAGCAGACATGAGGAAAAGCGTGATCCTGAAGAATTCCCAGATTGTACTCTTTGTTTACATAACGCGAGGAACGATCCACGCACCACGCGAGGTGGGGAAATAGTTCAAGTTAACCCCACCAAGCTGTGGCTCACGCCACGACGGACCATCAATCTTCGTGCTACCTTTTTTTTAAAGACAAAAAGACACGTCCACATACAGTCATCTTTTTTATTTTTCCGAACGTGTACTTTAGATCCAAGTTCACTAGCCAGTGCACCCCCCTCCCCCGGCAGGAACAGCAGGATGGTACATTCCGGCCCTGCTCCTGACTGTTGTTGTATCTGCTTCAGAGCGGATTCAGCCGCCAACTTAGTGGCCGCAGCGATGTCGCCGCAAACAAGTTAGAAGTTGACTTTATTCACAAGCCACCGGCTCTCGTAATGGCGCCCAGAAGAGTACCGCAGGACGAGTGATTTAAAATGAGAGCCTGACTCGTTCCTGTTCCTGCGTTGAACGGAGCGCCCGGGGGGAGGAAATCGAGTTGCTGCGGTTCCAGCGAAGCCAGAAGCCTGATGTTTTCGTCGGGCCAAGAGGAGCACTGCGCCCCGTCCAAAGAGCCGGTCAAGTACGGGGAGCTGGTGGTGCTGGGGTGAGTCCCGCTCGCCACAAGTTCGCTTGTTTTCCTCCTCCTCCTCTTCTTCTTCCTTCTTTTCGCCCGAGTGGAAGGCTTACGTCGTTAATCTCTTCCGAGTTTCACCACCGGGAAGTCGCCAGCGTCGGAGCGGCGGCTCGAAAACCGCGACGCGAACTTTTCACCAGTAACCGGAGCCGCTCCGGGACCTCCAGCGTCGGCTTTCTGGAGTGATGGAGGCGCTCCTGGGGGGTCCTGGGGGGGACATCGTATTTTTAACCGCCGTTGTTTATCCGTGGGAGGGGGCGAGGGCAGCAGGCTCCACGCCCGGAGCCTCCCGCTCACCTTAAAGCTGGGTCCGCCGGCTGGGAGGAACTGGGCAAGTGTGGGGGGGCCCTCCCCCCTCCCCCAGGCCCACGGCTTCTTCCTATTTTCAGTCGTGTCTGCATTTCACACCTCAACGGTCCAGGACAAGTGATGCACAGCAGTTTGCAACAATGTTGGTACTTTATGCACCAAAAAGTGCATCAACCCCCCCCAAAAGTTCCCCCCTCAAGGTCAGTCTTGGAAAGTTCTCAAAGCAAGTATTATCGCAACACTTGAGACAATATCTGGCTGTGAACTGCTGATGCAAGGCTGCCTTCTCCCTCCTTCCTTTGTCCATTGTGGCTGAGACACTGGGCCCCTTTATGGCCCTGCTTAATGCAGAAAATGTACAATTCAACTCTGGGTACAAACTGGTGTGCTTGCTGACACAGGAGGCCTTTTTCTACATCAGCCGTTCAGAAAGGAAAGATCCCAGTCAGCCGTCAGCGCTTTTCTTTTATACAGTTGAGCTAAATTGTTTCCAGTGCTTATCTCCCATCTTGTGACCCTTTTTCAAAGTAATAAAAGGCTGCTGTTATTTTTCCCAACAATAATGTCATTCTGGATGCGCTCCGGCTGGGGGGGGAAACAGCGTCAACAGTCGGGAAACTCGTCAGCTGTAATCTGCAGCTGAAGTTTTTTTGCGCGTTACACGGTTTTTGTTTGCGGCGTCCTCACGGTGAATGACAGAGTGGAGTGTTGCCCTCCACCCATCCCCGCGCAGCCCCACGGTTTATTATAAGGCAGTGAAAACGCTGACTGCTTATTAGCCCAGACTGAGCATGTGGCGCTTTTGGAGCCGAAGCTTTTGTCCTTTCCGCTCATATTTGAAATCAGATGCGACGGCTGGCGTGGCCGTGACCGTAGCATCACTTCCCATTGATAGAACTGATGGGAGAGGAGATGGCTGACGGCACGGAACAAAGCTTGTTTGAGCTGCAGCAGTTCTCCCAGTGGTTTACTGCCATGACCGTGGTGGCTTTTATTACTTGGATGAGTGCCTTCCATCTCTTCCTGGGCTGACTGGCGCAGTGTTGGTCAGGGAAGAAGAGGAGGAGGAGGAGGAGGAGGTCGGGGTGGGTGTCTTAGAAATGAAAGGATGGATTGATCAGGGCCCAGACTTTGCTCCTCTGTCCATTGTGGCCTGAAGACTGGGCCTATTTATTTCACTTTGATGGCTTCCCTCTAAAGAACTGCTCAGTAAAAGGTGTACAAATCTCAACTAATTGAAGTTTCTGAAGATAATTCATCACAGAAAAGAAGAGTTGGGCGGGTTTTATCGCCGACAGCTGCGTCTCTCGCCTCGTCCAGCCTCTGCTAATACCATGCTAGCCACCCAGCCTATCTCCTCCCATAGGTAAGACACTTGCTTTTCCTGTTGGCTTCAGAGGCAGGAGATGCTGAGAGCTTCCGAGTGGGACCCCGGAGGATAGCTAGGTGATACGCCAGCGTGTCCTAATCCGTGCTTCCTGGCCATTTGAAAATAAATCCAAAGGCTGCTGGGCATAGGCCAGAAGGGAAAGTGGCTGCAGGCGGTTGGAGGGCGACTCTAAATGCCTGTGTGTGCTGATGTGGCAGCGGCGGGTCCGAGATGACACCATAATTAGAATGCACGTCCAGCATTTCATACAGAGACACTGTTTCCCGTGCTGCCGGTGTGGTAGCTGTAACTGTCGGTGTTTATGGTTGCCTCTCTGCGGGGGGGGCTTGTCCAACAGGCCGGCCTGCCCTCCTCTGACCGAGACCATGTGTTTCCATTCCTGGACAGCCGCACGGAGTCCAAAAACAGGTGGACTCGCTTTGAAAGGGCCAAAAAAGCGAGCCTTGTAGCTTCTGTTGCACCAGTGGGGCACATGTCAGATTGTGTATGGTGAGGTGGTGTCCTTCCACAATACTCACACCTCTCTGGTCCGGAATTACGCCGGAGATGCGTGTACTGGCTTAGCCGTGGGCTCCAACTAGTGGGTGGGAAGAAGGGGCTCCTTCATCCGTGAGCTGGGTGTCCAACGGCCGACCAGAGTCTGTTGCAAACACCAGACTGGAAGCACGTTTTTGAAACATTTGTGGTTGACGGTGTTTGCTTGAATCGGAGCAGCGAGACTAAATCACATTAGCTGGAGGAAGAGCTGTGTCGTGTCCTCTAAGTTAACAAAAATGAACCGTGGATATTTTCCCTCCCTCTCTCCAACAGGTACAATGGCTCTCTGCCCAACGGAGATCGGGGTAGACGGAAAAGCAGATTTGCCCTGTACAGGAGGACCAAAGCCAACGGCGTTAAGCCGAGCACGGTGCACATCATAAACACGCCGCAAGCCAGCAAGGTACTGAAAAGATCCACCTTTGATGCAGAAACCGCGCAAACATAAATGTAAACTAAGTTCCTGACAGGGGAGTGGAGCTCGAGAGCAGTTAGAGCAGTTTCGGTAAGTTTGATGGCGTTTGGCAGCGTGTGTGGCGGAAACTGCCCTTTCAAGTAGAACATGTCCCCCTGCATTCCTGCCTGCAGTTCCCAGGAAAGCAGCTTACCGCCACACCTACTGCAGGCCGCCTCTCTGCACGTTTGTTTGGAGTTAAGATCAGTGGCCAGAGGCGCTCCACTTTAGGTTCCTTTCGCCCGTGGAACATGACCCCCTCCCTAAAGGTTTTTCCTCTGGAACAGAGTTTCTGTCCGCTCTCGTGTTTGAGGTTCACTTCCAGCAAATTTGTGCTGCAAGTTCCTGTTTCTCACACAAAAAACTCCTACTCACGCTGTTGGCTCATCCGACACGTTGCATAATGCGTTGGTACACGTTAGTGATATTTTGAAGATTAAATAATTTGTTACTATTCAGGAATAAGGCGGGAATGATCGCTTCATCGGGAAAATAAGCAGCTGCAGTCTGTGGTGCATTGCATGTTTGCAGCCCCCGGATCAGCCGAGCACAACATAAAATATGCACGGGCTGTTTCAGAGACGGGAGCTGCTGTGAGCCCGTTCCCTCTTCATCGCCCTTCCTCTCTGCTGCTGCTGCGCTACAAAGCCTGGGATTAGGACCCCGGAGCAGGGAGGAAGTGGCTGCAGTTGTCTGACCCCGCGCGCCCCCGGCTTTGCATGGGGTCAAAAACAGCCCCCTCCTCTGGGACGCTGTGTACAGCCAGGTTAAATATAGGGCGCTTTCTTTGGCCTGGGAAGACGTGTTAATACCCCCCCCCCTTCCCGTGGTAATCCAGCGTGGCTGTGTAACAGTGTCATGGGAATGAAGTGAGAACACCCTGCAGCTGGGAGAGGGAGCGCTCACGTGCTGGCGCACACTGGCGCTGACAGACAGGAACTCCCAGCGTGCCAGCAGCAGCTTCCTGATTAAATCCTGCCCGGTTCTGCTGCCTCTCGCCTCCCTCTCTACTTCTCCCCTCCTGCGATCGCAGGAACGGGCGTTGCCACGTTTCGGGCATGCGGCTGGGCTGCGCCTCTGAACAGGTGGAGCTGCCGTTGGTCTGCGGTGGGGGTGGGAAACGGCTGCACGTGACGCTGACATTTGTCCCCGTCTGTTGTGGAGGTTGCAGCAGCGCGCCAATTCTGACCCACTTTCTCCCCCCACTCTCCCTCCCTCCACACACACACACACACGTGAGCGAGCAGAGAGGCAGGGTGTGGGTTGTTTTGGAAGGGGAGCTGGCAGATTAGAGGAGGGGTGAAGTGTGGACAGGAGCTGTGCCCCCACACGGAGCCGTTAACTGGGGCCAGTTTACGGCCTCTGGCACCAGGGTGCCACTTCACAGTTAGTGGAGCTCTGCCGGAATGTCCTGCCAGTGTTGCCCTTTCTCATGTTACACACATATTTTTGACGGAATGGAAGTGCAGATATGACTGACGGTGACGTATGATACAAACGCTGCGTCACAAGATGGCGTCATGGTTACCGTCTTCCCTAACCAGCTGTTGCTTGTCTCCCAGGCTGTGAACAGCAAAGGCCAACACAGCATCTCCTACACTCTGTCCAGGAACCACACGGTGGTGGTGGAGTACAGCCACGACGACGACACCGACATGTTCCAGGTAGGGGCTCAGTCATCGCCCCCTCGCCGCCGCCGCCGCTGGGGTTTGAGTCCTGTCACACCTTTAAAACATACATCTCTGGGACAATCTGGGAATGGCACAGGAATACTTTGACCAAAAAAACACGTGGCGTCACAACAAAAGTGTTTGCTTCTTGTCTTTAGTGGCCCACACACGGAAAAGGTTGCTGGGATTTGTCCAAAAAGTGTCCAAAAGAGGAGCGGAACTCTCTTTAGAGCCACGTGGATTCATTCCAGTGCTGTGTTGCAGATCGGCCGGTCCACCGAGAGCCCCATCGACTTTGTGGTGACTGACACGGTGGCGGGAGGTCAGGAGGGAGAGGAGAGCCCCATCACGCAGAGCACCATCTCCCGCTTCGCCTGCCGAGTGGTGTGCGAGCGCAGCCCGCCCTACACCGCTCGCATCTACGCAGCTGGGTTTGATTCTTCCAAAAACATCTTCCTCGGGGTAATTACTCCTCAGAGCGCCGCCGTTGATTTATGGCATCCCCATTTAGGCTGCTGTCTCAGGCAGAGGCTGGCTGTCGACTCTGCGCCTTTTGCAAATCCATCAGATTTCACCGGAGAAAGGAGGTGAAATCTGCGTTTCGTTCCGCTTTCAGGAAAAAGCTGCAAAGTGGAAGAACCCCGACGGTCACATGGACGGTCTGACAACCAACGGGGTGCTGGTGATGCACCCCAGGGGCGGCTTCACGGAGGAGTCCAAGCCTGGCGTCTGGAGGGAGATCTCGGTGTGCGGGGACGTCTACACGCTGAGAGAGACGCGCTCGGCTCAGACGCCTGGAAAACTGGTCAGTGCCCCCCCCCCCCCCACCAGCACGCTCCGCTGGTTGGGCACCTTGACCCACCGTGAGCCTCCTCTGCCTGCAGGTGGAGAACGAGAGCAACGTGCTGCAGGACGGGTCCCTGGTGGACCTCTGCGGGGCCACCCTGCTGTGGCGCACCAGCGAGGGCCTCTTCCACGCGCCCACCCAGAAGCACCTGGAAGCCCTCAGGCAGGAGATCAACGCGGCGCGGCCCCAGTGCCCCGTGGGGCTCAACACGCTGGCCTTCCCCAGCATGCAGCGCAGCCGCGCCCTCTCCTCCCTGCAGGACAAGCAGCCCTGGGTCTACCTGGCCTGCGGCCACGTGCACGGCTATCACAACTGGGGCAACCGCTCGGCGCAGGAGCCCAACGCCCAGCGCGAGTGCCCCATGTGCCGGGTGGTCGGGCCCTACGTGCCGCTCTGGCTGGGCTGCGAGGCCGCCTTCTACGTGGACACGGGCGCGCCCACGCACGCCTTCGTGCCGTGCGGACACGTGTGCTCGGAGAAGTCTGTGAAGTACTGGTCGGAGATACCTCTGCCCCACGGCACCCACGCCTTCCACTCCGCCTGCCCCTTCTGCGCCACCCAGCTCAGTCTGACGCAGGGCTGCGCTAAGCTCATCTTCCAGGGCCCGGTGGACTGAGGCAGAGGCCTCTGCCCCGGCCCAGGGCATTCCCCGGCAACGCCGACACACTGTGAAACTCACAATTAGCGTGCTTTCTTTTGTGCATGTGCGCCGACTGTAGGGGGAGGCGTCCCGAAGCTCTGCAGGGTGGCCGCCCCGCAGGACCGCCGGTGCCCGGCTCCACCACGGCCAAACACCGCCGCCACTGCCGCACGCTTGACTCAAGAGTCTCCGCCGGCGGCCTGGTTTCGGCCACACCTGCAGCAAAGGCCTTCAGAAAGACGGCTGGCGGAGGAAGGGAAGCGCCTGCACTTTCAGCTCGGGGAGGTTTCTACTGCGACGCTGCTCCGGGAGTCACACAGCTGGACTGTTGGCTTGGAGGGACGCTGGGAGGAACTCCCGCGCCCTTTCATTCCCGCGCGTCGCCGTGGGGGGGCTGGACTGCCAACGGCTCCCTGGTTTTGGCCTTCATTTGCTGAACAAACTTTGTGGAGGAGGGTGGAGGATTTTTTGCATCCAGATGAGTTCCAGTGCCTCACAACCCCGCGAAAATGTGGGAATATTTTTCATAGATGAGAAAAGGCTATTTTGTTGAAGGAGAAGGGAGGGCTTTCAGATTCAAACGTATGCTAATGACGACCCACACAGGATCTAGAGCTATTTTTCCAACACCGAGGCCCTGATACTGTTTTTTAATGCAAATGTTAATATATATATATTTTTCTTTTTTTTTCCTCTGCATAAGTAACACGTGTGAGACCGTTTTGAGAGTGTGCATGCATGTATCAATTTGTGCGTGTGGGTTGGATTGCGTGGGCGCCCGAGGGCTTTGTTTCAAACGCCCCGCATCATTTAACTTCCGATGCCGGATCCCTGATCCCACCCTCGACCCGGAGCGCCACCACAGAGCAGGCAGGAACCAATCTGACCTCCCAGGGTACTGAAACGCACCATCTGTGGTGGTTTTCTCATCACCCCCCTATGCTGTTTAGAGTACACACTCTGCATTCTTCCGGGCTAGCCCGTGGGCTAAATGCATCCCTGCTCCACACAACTACCGTTATTCCGCCTGCACTGTTTTTAGCTTTATCCCACGCTGGGTGTGATCCAGTGGTTTGTACACTGCCAGACCAGCAGCATCCACAGATGATACCAAATATAAGGAGGGGTGGTTTTCCCTCCACATGCAAGACGTTACACACCGCTCCAATCTGATCCAAAGGGTTTCTCTGAGTACTCCTCAGCCCCAGCCGCCGCTGCGGTGGAATGTCTCGCCGGAAGGCTCCGCGGGGAAGACGTTCTCGCTCACCGTGCCAGATTTGGCCGGTTCTATTGTCCGCGAGTGGTGTTGTAGCATAGCAGCAGATGAATGGGAACTAAAGCATCTGAGACGAACGAGTTGTTTCTTCCTTCTGCGACGATCACCTGACTGCCCACGCGCGATCCCAGGCAGCAGCGACGCCACTCACTTATCCGGTGTTAATACTGAGCACTAAAATCAGGAGTGATCAGGGGCAGCGTTCCTGTTGTAGCAGTGAAAGTTGGTTGGATGAGGACATTTCGAGCCAAGGTCCTCCTCCAGTAGGCTTGGAGGAGCTGTGATCTCCTCCATGGCCTCCAAAGACAAACCGCTGTGGTATCTAACGGCATTTTTCTTCAATCCAAACTACAGGATTTCTCCTAACACCTTGATATCGGTAAAAATATTAGAATATTTAACTGCCAGAGTCGTCCTAGGCCGCCCAGAGGTGCAGTAGCATTCCTTTCCAACACTTTGAGCTGAAAACACAGCCTTTGCTGCTCAACACCGTGTTCCTGTAGCAGCTGCGGAGTAGCTGCGTCAAACATTCCTCCTCGGTAAACATGGGTGGGGCCCTCGGCTCGCCCCGGGGCCCGTTCTATGATTTTTGTCTCCTAGCAGCAGCTCAACTGCACACAAGCCATAGAACGCACTGATGCTCCCGATGCCTCCTTTGTAATGAATAAACTATTTTTTAAAAATACCTCCAGAGTCGATGGTCTGCTTCTTGGCCTTTGTTCACTCTCGTCACAAGTTTTTTTCTTTTTTATTCTTTTCTCAAAGATAAGACGGCGATGACACTTTTAAAGAGACGCACGGCTGATAAAGAATTGTTGCTCTCCTTGTGCAGCTTTGAACTCCAAGTGTGAGCTGCCGAAGCACCAGAGAGAAGTGTTAAATCGCGCTTACATGTGTGTTTCATCAGGCCTCGCTGTCGTCACTTCTCTTCTATCTTGCTCTGTAAAAGCTCTATCATCCCCTTTTTTCCCCAAACAATTTTCTTAGATAAGGGACACGTGATTCTTGAAGTCTCTTTGCTCTGATATTCCATGGCGTGTCTTATCAGTCCCATCCTAAAACTTACCACAGGAGATGGGCAGGCTGCGAGCCTGCTGGCCAACCGCGGGGCACGTTCTACCGGGCGGCCACAAGAGGGCACTGTTTCCCCGCCCATGGCCTGCTCGCAGGCCATGGTCGTGCCGCATCTAATTGCCACAAACACAGAGAGGAAATAGCAGTTTGATGTTTATTATGAAAAAGGATTCATGTTTATGCATTACAAATATGCATGGAAATTAAATAAATTAGCTGCCTGGCGCGTGCCGGAAAATCCATGAAAATGTTCATTTCTGCCACTAAAGAGAAATACAGGCCATGCACAAAGTTGGACCCCCATTGATTAATGTTCAGCATTTCATATTCCTTTGTTTTTCCTCTCCCCCCCCTACATTCTTCTAATTAACGTGCTCTTAAATTTACTTTATGGACAAATCCTGGCGTCGTATCTAAATATGGTACACAAATCTGCGCACTTTTGATTCTTCTGCGCAAGCAAAAGCGCTGTGATGATGAAGATGACGATGACATTTTCCATCACTCACACGTGACTTCATCTCCTCTATAATGAGGGCAGATGAAAGGGATTTAAATACATAACATGTCAGTTAGGCGTCTGCGGAGGAGCGGAGCTGTGGGACGTCGCGCTTCCTAATTAACATTTGTGCGGAGATGTGAGATGGGTTCACGTGTCGGCGCTCCCGCCTGTTTTCTGAATGACAGAAGAGACGCTGAAGGTGACAGCATGCTAATTCTCGGCTCACTCTGGCGCCTCTCCTGCCTTAAGCGGGCCAGGGTTATGCAAATAACGTGCAATGATACAATATTTCCCTTCGCCCAAAAGCAGCTTTCTGGGTGCAGGCGGCAGGTTCAGGGGCTGCACTGGTGCCGGCGTCACCTTTGAAAAACTCATTAACTTCCAACGCTTCGCCAGCTCGTTTTCTTTAAAAAACTCGTTCTGATTGCAGAGTGTCACAAAGTTTCTCTGGGAATAAATGATGCCGCTGTTAGTGCACTGACCATTCCTTTCTGCAATTCAAAAAAGAGTGAAGAAAAGCTTCCTGGAAAGGCTAAACCTGCTTTAGTCACGTGTGAAAATGATGCAGGTGAAGCACAAGTTTGACTCATTTAGGTCAATATTCACACTCACAACTCACTGATATTTCATTAGACTCACTTAAAAATCAAAACTATTTTTACTTTAGAAGCTAAAATGTTTAAATAAATTATTTGAGTTTTTCTATTCAAGTCTACATTGGAATGTTTCCCTTTTCATACATTATTTACAGTAGATCGCCCAGGTGTGTCACATGACAACCTATCATTCCCAGGTAAGATTTGAAAGCTTTTATTTTTAAAAGGTGTCACCTGATGCTTTTGTTTTCTCACATCCTTTTGCCCCCCCAGACACGGGAGAAGCCACAGGTGGCTTCGCTGCACCTTCAGGCCTGAGGTTTTGACCTCCATTACCCAGCATGCAGCTGAGGCAAACATGCAGATCCTCACGCGTCAGTTGGAGATCCCAGTGAGCTTTGCAGAGCCGCCATTACGCAACCGGAGCTGGACAGAACGGTTGGGAGAGGGTTCCGGTCACACCGGCTCCGTTCGCTGCCCTTTTCGGTCCACGCCCTCCTCTTCTGACTTTCCCAACGAAGAGCAACTGAGCAGCAGACATGGTGTTTTGGTAGAGCGGAGGTGGAGAGCGGGGGTTGTGGGGAAAGAGCTCTCAACCAGAGACGGGAAGTCTACCCCTCTGAGCTGCCGAGGCCTCCTCCTCCTCCTCCTCTTCCTCTCATCTCCTCTCCCAAGCACACATGTGGCGTCGCCGACTCACCCAAACAAGAGCACAAATGACTTTAATTATGGGGTAATTGCAGAGTCTGGTGTTAATTAAATCTTTATCAGTTGAAGTAAGTGGATTTCTTCCACATGGAAACCACGTAGACGCCTCCATCCTCCCCTCCCAGCAGCCTCTCCTCTCCTCTCCTCTCCTCTCCTCCTCTCCTGCTCCTCTCCACACTCTCTCTTTCCCTTTCCCCCTACCTTCTCTACTCTCTCTTCTCTTCCCCCCTCCCTTTCTCCCTCCTTCCTCTTTTTCTCCACCTCCCCTTTCCTTCTCTTTTCTTCTCTTTTTTTCCCCCTTCCCTTTCTTCCCTCCCCCCCCCTTTTCCCCCCCCTCTTTCCCTTCTCCCCCCTTTCCTTCCCCCTCTTTCTCTTCTTCTCTTCTTCTCTTCTTCTCTTTTCTTTTTCCTCCCCCCTCTTTTTTACTCTCGCCCCCCCTTCACTTTTTCCTTTCCCCACTTTCTCTTCCTTTTTCTTTTTTTCTCGTCTTTTTTCTTTTT
The DNA here is from genome assembly GCA_000180735.1 of Tetraodon nigroviridis. NCBI lineage: Eukaryota > Metazoa > Chordata > Actinopteri > Tetraodontiformes > Tetraodontidae > Tetraodon > Tetraodon nigroviridis. Next base: position 3,656,276 of record CAAE01015019.1, read on the forward strand.
TTTTTTCCTCTCTCCCTTTTTTTCCTCTTTTTTCTTTTTTTTTTCTCTCTCTTTTCTCTTTTTTTCTCTCTTTTTTTTTTTCTAAAGGGGTCCTCTGCTGGAAAATGAGATACAAGATTTATCTCCGATTCCTGGTGTTTGTCAAAATGGAATCCTCTCATTTTAATTGCTCTCGACGAGGTGTGCTGCCGGGGGCGACGGGGAACAGGGGCCCCGCGTGTCGCCCCCTTGTTCTCTGCGGACTATTATGTTCCATTGTGCAGGATGGCGATTGTGTGTCGCCTTATCCTCGCCATCTATCTTATTTGGGATCATTTAGGTAGCCGCATGTTACAAAGGCACAGCGGCGCGCCGCCGTTATGATGTGTGTGTGTGTGTGTGTGAGTCTCCTGCGCCTGGTACCGAGACCAGGATCACAGAGGAGGGAACAATCCCTCTGAAGACCTGTTCTCTAGTCCAAGGCCTCATTACATTTAGGGAAAAACAGTGCAAGTGTGCGTTTGATAAAGCAGCATCGACGGCTTCTGCTTTGGGGGGGACAAAACAAGAAACATCCAGGACTGAGTCTGTCCGTCCGCGCGTGTGTGTTCTGTCTGTGGATTTTGGCCCGCGGGACCCTGGAAGGGCAGCGGCGACACTGTTCGCAGGGGGGGCGCAAACGGAAGAGACGAGGCGGCGACGCAGATTCGGAAAAGGGCTTAACTGGATTACACCTCATTTCAAGGATGCTTAAAGTGAGATTAAAACAGATATGCTGCGAGTGAAGCGCAGGCAGGCGGCGTGAACGTGGCCCCGGCGGTGTCGCGAGGCGCTGGTGCGTGGCTGCGCCGGCTGCACAAAACACAGCAGCAAATGTCTGATGAGACAATATGCAGATTGTCGGTGCATAAAGGGATTGGGCAGAGGAAACATACAAACTAGACAGTTTTGCTCCGTTGGACCATCACCATTCACCATTAATGCCCTTTCTTATCTCAGTATCCGTAAATCCCCAGAGCTGGAACATTAGAAGTCTCTAATCTAACACACACACACACACACAAATACACGTACCTAGCATTGAATCTGAAAAGATAATACATTTAATACCACTGCCATTACAGACAACTAATGTTTGCTAATAGCTCGGTGCCTTATGGAAGCGGGGCCCTCCACCATGTGGGTAATTCCTCTGTTTGGACAGGCGGTCAATAAAAAAAGAGGGCCTCGCACTTCCTGGGTGGATGAGGGGAGGCTGGAGGATGCGCTTAATCCTGCGGCCCCTCTAATGATTCCTGCGTATGAATGCTGTTTTATCGGTCCTATCTGGGCCGGAATGCGCGGCCACATTAGCGCCCCGTTTAGCCGCTCCCGTTGGCTGGTGCGGGGCTTTTCTCTGTGGTGCTGATGGTGGGGCCAAATGGAAGTAGTGATTTTCGAGAGATGACTTTATGACATGCCTCCTGATTACCCCCCCAACACACACACACACACACACATGCCGCATCCCTCTGGCAGCACTGCGGCCCAGCGGATAACCGAACGTGGATTAGCAGTGACATCACACCAGAGAGCTGGCTGAGCCCGAGTGTGAGGAAGGGCGAGCACTTGGGTGGGTGTGTGTGTGTGTCTGTGTGTGTGGGAGAGTGCATGGGATGGGTGTGAGCGTTTTGTGTGTGTTTGAGACTGATTAGACGATGAGGGTAGTGGTGAGGGTGAAGCGAGGATTAGAGAGCCATCCGAGAGTTGGCTAGGTGCTGACACCACTCCACCTCACCAAAGGCTCCATTTACCGAGGGATCAGACTCATTTACGCTGGGCTCGGATGATTATCACTTCAATGGGGCAATTTCTTTATTACAGGCCGCCTGCAACCTGTGAAATATGGACACATGTGAGACATTTATTGGTGCCTATATCACATTTTAGGGATGATCTGGTGTTTTTTGTGCAATTAGGTTGGTGGAGCCAGAAAATAGGCCTGTGTCTTTTTTGTTCAGAGAAGAAAACCCATTCTTTAACGCTACCGTCTGACTCCGTGGAGTTTTACATCTACAACATCTGCAGCAGCAAATGAACGTGATTTTTATTGGTAAACGTGTGTGTGTGTGTGTGTGTGTGTGTGTGTGTGTGTGTGTGTGTGTGTGTGTGTGTGTGTGGAACTGGGGGGCAATTACATTGGAGCAAGTTTGCTAATTTAGGCAGTAATTTGTGCAAAACTCAGCTAACCCAGGTCACGTTCACAGCTCCAGATCCAACACACACAAACCGGTATCTCTCTCCAGACAAAAGGTGGAGACGCTCCTTCAGACAATTTAAAAGGAGACGATGACGGCGCTGCTTTTTTATGACAATGCGTCATTGTCGAAGCACACGGCCTTCTCTAAGACAAACGCCAGTTCTTTTAATCATTTGACGACTCCTGCAATTGTTTAAAGCTGTAAGCAGAGAAGGCATCGCGAGATTTTTCGGGAACCGGCGAGACTTTCCTTCAGGCAGCGACTTCCGGGATTAGAAGCGTTTATTGAAAGGAGTTTGTTCGCCGTTTTTTTTTTACAAATTCTGTTTTAATGTTAATCACGGTGGTAACCGCGTTTTAAATCTACATCCATCTGTTTAAAAACAAACAGATTTTAATGAAATCGACAGCTTGCATAAGCGTTTGCATACCCCGAAGCACGAACGTATGATGCTAACTTCAGTTATGCTACCTTTAGTTAGCATGTCGCAGTAAATGTATTACTGCTTCCTTTTATTAACCAGAGAATGAAGATGTCGACAGAAGAGAAGACAAGCTGGATTCTGACCGTCACCACATTCGCCTGTGTCACGGCTCTGTATGTTCCATGCGTCCAGAGGACGGTGCCCGGCGGAGATTCAGGTTGGTGCTAGCCAGCGAGCTAACGCTGCTCTACGGTCATGTGGTTTTGTTGTTAGCTGGTCAGCCAATCGTGTGGACAGCTCGGTGGTCGCTGTCCGAGGTGCTGCACCCCCGGAAACCCCAAATAAGACAGCATTTATTTTAGATTTTAATTAAAATATTGTTTGTTTTAAGATTTAGAAGACATGGTTGCTTAGAAGGTATATGCGTTTACATATATTAGGTATATGTAGTAACAACAACTAACATCAAAGCTTAATGTTGACGGTTATTTTGATTTTAAAAAGTGTTATTCCTAATACAAAATGTAAAACGAATGCAAAAAAAAAAAAATCTAAATACCTATTTACAAATAAATGTAAGAAACTCTACAAACTTGATTTACAAAATGATTGTGTAAGATGTGTAGCTTCTACTTCAAAAAAGATTGTAATACCGCTATATATATATATATATATATATATATATATATATATATATATATATGTATACTCCCTCACATCCATATCAATAACAATATGTGCTACAAAATTTTTACAATTTTATTCAAAACCACAAGGACATTTTTCTTAAACTACACAGCCAGTAAAAGGTCATCTGATTTTGGTCTTCTAATCAATATTACTTGTAATTTTAATAACAGAAAATGTAAATTACCACAATTGTAAAATGCTGTAGTTCAATAAAAGCAATGCTCCACAGTAACACCAAATATATTGCAATCTGCACTTTCTCGTGCTGTAAGCTGAGGTGTTCTTGGAATATCTTATGAAGAACCTAGTGCCTTGCATAATTACAACCGTGTTGAAAAGTGATAGCTAGGTTACAAACTTGTAAATGCAGACTTTAGGGCATGGAGGCCATGCTTGTTAGGCTTGCATTGCGCTGGCATACAACCTGCTGTGGAGGGGAATGCACACTTTGCAAAATGAAAGCATATGAAACGCTTTGCCAGATACGAGCAGACAGAGACGGGAAGAGTGCAGGCAATTGGAGCGCTGAATAGTCCGGCTGGTTTGTGTTGCTGTCTATTGAACGGCGCCTTTGAAAAAATGGCCAGCCCCTTCTCCACAGTGTTTAGGGACGGTGCAGGATGCCCGCTCTGATAGTGCCAGCTGAACACCCTTCGGAATTCTCCAGGTCTCCGTCTCTGTGTCCTAATCTCTTTAGGTGTGATGTGCCCTGGAGAGGCTTGAGCACAGCCCCACGGGTACGCTGTTGTCTAGGAATGTGGAGTGTGGAAATGATGGGGATTATGGGAAGACTGGTGTGGGTGCCCATGCTCTGCTATCACAAAGACTCTTGGCAGTGGCGCTGCTACCCTGTCGAGTCAATATTTCCCTTTTTTCAGTGTTGGGGCTGCAGAACTGCATCTCTGTGCTACTGAGATGGCTGTTTTGGAGTTAATATTAGTTTGAAATTTTCTGCGGTGAAACGCATAAAACTGTGTCACCACTGAGGGAAAATAAGTGAAATTTAGAACGTGATGGTGGATGAGAAAGTGTAATGAAAAATGACGTCGGGGAGCTGGCAGCTGGTACCTGGTGAAACGGAGCCCGGAAAACACGCAAGTTATGCAGGTGGAGGAGTTTAGACTTCACGGTTCATTAGAATGATAAGAGTTAGGGCTCTGTGTGTGGCACAGATTTAAGCATGAAAATGCACTCTATCAACAGAGTTGGAGAATATGTGATGCAGCAAACGCCATCTGAAGTGTAGTGATTGGACCTGCTGCACCGGGACCTAGTTCTTACTCCTCTAAATTTATACAGTTTGAAATATTTTGAGATAAAACTGACAGGTGTAGACATTTTCCTTATTAAAACTGTCAGTCAAAGTGATCCAGTTTTTTCTTTACCCAGAGAGATTAAAGAGAGAATCGCTTTAATAATCAGTGGAGGTGCTGGCCGTCGTACCAGTAGAGGGAGCTGTCACAAACACCAACATTTATCAGCCTCTTTTAATCTGAACCAAATTTCAATTTTCATCAGCACGAGATGCAAACGTCGGGTGAGAAATTGCTCCGATTTGTGACGCTCTGGCTGTATTCTGGCACAAATGGGTTTCTACCCAGAACCATCAAAGCTTTCTTTAAATAGCTTTTAAAGGGGGTATTTTTTCACTTCATTCTCCGCCTCACACAGAGATTGTCAAAACCCCCCCCCCAAAACTGCAGCTCTTATTTCTTACCTCATTCTGCCACTGTCTCCATCACGGCCTTTTGTGTTTGTACCCAAACAGGACCCAAAGACTTTGGGAGTGCAGCGTTTACAGCAGTAGGAAAAAAAACCACACAGCGGAATGGGAAACGATCTCCGTGCACGGGGAGGATGGGACTGGGAGCATTACTCTCAGATCAGCATATGTGTTTCTTTGTGTGACAGAGCAGTGGAGAGGAAGGCTGATATTTTTGGGTGTTTATTCTGTGTGTATGTGCTGGAGGAAGGGAGGGAGGAAGAGAGGCATCAGGGGAGAAGCGTGAGATGAAGAGAATGAACGTGCCGCTTAGGAAATGTCACACTGGGAAGATTTGTAGGTTTTGATCCTGGCAAATTAATGCAAAACCCCAGCGCAAGTATTTGATTTGGGAAAACTTTGGAACCAGACTTGTCTGTTAATAATAATTATTGGGTTTACATTAATTTCCTTCCCTATTCTCTTCCACAGGAGAGCTGATCACCACTGCATGTGAGCTGGGGGTAAGTATTAGCTGTATTGTTTAATCAATTCACTCATTAACTCTTATAAGCATTAAGGAAGTTTAATTAAGCATGGGCAGAAAGCAGATTAATTTACTTTCAGTCCACAGGTTTTCCCCTTCTTTTCTATACACTTATTTTACTAAGTTGCAAGTAGAGAATGCTATAATTTGCAACCCGTTTTTCAAATCCAATTAAAGTCAATGGTAAGGCGATGGCTTTTGTAGGCTTTGCCTTATGTACGGTATAAGGCTTATTATATCCACCCCTCTTTTTTGTGTGTGTGTAAGCCGCGAAGAATGAACTAAATCGGGTTAACAGTTATAATAAGTTTTATTATTTAATAAAGTTTATTACGCCGCTGTGATCCTTTTAGGGAGGCTGTGTCGGTGTCACTATGCCAGTAATCCTGCAGTTAGTGCTGCAGTCCGTGTGGCCTGCCCGTCTCCCTTTTTAGGCCTCCCCAGGGCCTCGCAGGCCATCCCTTTGCTGCAGGCTGCCGGCCCCCCCCCTTTGATCCGCAGACTTCCAGGATTCTTCTTCCCTGGGCTCCCTGAGGCCTCTATCCCTCCGCTGTTCTTTGGCTGCACATCTGTGCATGCTTGTCATCCGCACAGTCTTTCCTAGCCACCAGGCTCTCTCTGCAGCTTTCCGTAAATCTCTCCCATGTTTTTCCTGCCTTCTCCAGACCAACCTCTTGGTGGTTTTCCTCCTGTAGGTGACCTGTGGAGGACCCGCTTCCTCACCTTACTGCTCTGTGCTCTTTTGAAGAGCTGCCCCTTCTCACTGTCTTCCCGGCTCGTGTTATCAGTGCCAGGGAATGAGTCTGTGTTTAATGATGGAGCTCTTATCTGGGTGGAGGAGACTTAGTGGCTAATTGCTGCGATTGCTGAGATCCCCCAGGCGAGAATCGCTGCAGCTCGGAGGTGGTTTGGGGGTCTGCGGCTGGTGAGCATCACGTGCTCCGCCTCCGCCTCTAGGGAGGCGGCTGTCCTTGGGAAGAGGCCAAAGGAAAAGTAGTGAGAAGAGGCAAGGGAAGAGGTAAAGGGATGCTCTGGTGTAAGAGTCACTTTGCGTTCATGGCAGCCAGGGTTTGCCTCCTACATGACTGCAGCAGCAGGAACACACACATCAAAACAGAAAGCCTTGTATGTAGACTAAGGAGAGTACTGAGGCTACCATTACTGCTTGTGAGGCTCTGAATTCTCCTCCCTCATCACCCCTTTAGGTGGCCCACCCTCCAGGATATCCTCTCTTCACCTTGCTAGCTCACCTGGTGATGCGTCTCCTGCCCTGGCTCTCTCCAGCCCACAGTGCTAACCTGATGAGCAGCCTGCTGGGGTCTGCGGCCTGTGGGGCCCTCTGCATGTCTGTCTGCAGGTAGGCACCTTGACTGTTTCTCTGTATGCCTCAATCGCCAGACCGCAGACAACCGCCATGGCATCTTGTGTGGTGTGTGTGTGTGAGGTTTTTGGATTCTCTTTGCACACAGAATGACACAAAAGCTTCTTCTACCATCATGTATTTAAACAGCAGCACTGTGTAGCACCCAAGGGCCAGTCCTAAAACATTTCCTCACTCACATTTTGCATCTTGATGCTGTGTGGAATAGAGAATGATAAATGTGGTCCCTGACAGCCGGGCTGTGCCTGTTCCTGATCCTCTGCTCAGTATTCCGGAGCAGAGCCCAGCCATCTCCCTCCCTCCTGCCACTTTGCCCTGCCTGTTTACCCATCAGCCACCCGTCGAGAGCGTGCGTGTGTATGTATATCGCAATTATTGCGCCCTCCAACCCTCATTCTGATGTCCCTGTTGTCCCGCCCCGCCGTTTCCCAGCATGTTCCCAATCCTGGCGCGGCACGATTTCTCATCTCCGGGGTCCGAGAGGGACAGGTTTGCTGTCTGTGTCCCTCCATCTTCCTTTTCTTCAGTCGTGCATCCCCTCAGTGGAAAGGTGTCCACGTTAGTTCAATGTTACCAGGCCAATTGGACAACTGGCTACAGCTCTCGGGGGGACGTCACAAACCTAAAGTATCCATGCGTTTTAAGCGATGTTTGGCTTAAACTGTGCACGCTGCCGTCGCTCCATTTGTAATCTGTGGGGATTTAGATCACATTTTGGATTAGGCTCAAATAAAAAGTCATTATGAGGACCTCAACCTTCAAACTAGGGATGATGGGTAAGGCGGACCGCAGCCAGAGCACGAGGCCATGCCATCTAAGCGCTTAAGTATGAACATACAGTATAATCTATCCTTTCATTTAGGAAAAAACCATAAAAGGCTTTAGTCCTTATCTGTTCTGGGTGTAGTTTGGGACGAGCTCCTGGCACAGGGTGATTTGGCACATTCTACCTTGTAGGGCGTTAGTCGAGAGGGCAAACCACGGGAGAGGGAGGCTGCAGGCGCGTCTACATGGTCAAGGCTGTCCTCTCTCCGTCCTGGTTTGGACGATATCACAGGCTTTTAACACCGAGCTTGGTGAGACGCCACCTCCCTGTGCGGAATGCTGTCAGTACCAGCTCCCAGTCAACTTTCCCACTGTTTCCTAAATTGATTTATTGTGTCTTAATTACTAAAACTTTTTACCCCCCAAACGAATCAAGATATGTGCACATATTTTAAAATGGCAAAATAAATTAAAGTCAATACGGCTACTCGACAGAGGCGTCGCTTAGCCAGTAAATTGTAAGACCTTGAAATTCAGCTGGAGTATACCCAACATGGTGAGCCTTTGATGTATCAATTTAAATTAGTCGGTCAGATTGCCGTGTTTAATGTGGGGGAATGTAAGTTGATAGGCTTGGAAGCCTCTTCTCTCTCTTGCATAAGTTTAAATGTAGCACTTGGCCTCCCTTTGATTTGTCAATTACACTTCTCTGTGCTTGATCATATGGTTTGATGGCCAAATTGCTTGTCTTGTTCTGTTTTCACACCACGCTTTGACAAGCCTTTGAGGATGGCGGACGTAACGATAATTACTATCGATTGCACCGGGAGGTTCACAGGAAGAAACGCTCGGGCCGCCGAATGCCAAAGGCCTCAGCCGCGAATCTCTGGAGGAATGTAGCCTTCATGGCTGGATTATCCAGGCGGCTCCGTACTCTGTGCTCTCGCGTTTTACAGTTTATCTGCCAAAGCTGCTCAGAATCTCTGCTACCTGCTCAGAATCTCTCTTCATTCCTGAGCTTATTCCAAGAAGCCAGGAGCAGACGTGTCAGTGTGCTGACAGCTACAGGATCAGAAAAACAACCGCGTAGTGCTGTCATCAGCACTTTTTTCCCCCTTTTTTTTTTGGATCAAATGATGACGTAACAGTGCTGCTGAAGCACATCGAATGTTTCTCACCTCCTTGTTCACCGGCGGGTCCGTGCAGCAACATTCCCGCTAAAAAAAGTGGCCCAGCTGACACCTCAGTGGACCAGAGGATGAGTGTGTTGCCAACCTTTCCTCGCTGTATCCCCAGCTCCATATAAGGGCCTCTGCCATATGGTCCTGATGGGCACCAACTCTCCACGCAGGCGGATTGTTGTCACCCAAAGGCTGGGTTGCGAGCTTGTCGTTAGGGTCATCTCCGCAGCGACGCGTGCAAGTGTTAAGGTTGACATCCAGATGATGTTCCCACCTTTTCCTGGGTGGTGGGGGTGAAGAGCCAGTCCTTCGCCTTTTCGCTGACAGCATATTCCCCTGAAATTGCAGATGACTGTGTTACACAGAAAAGCCTAATCTCTGGAATTTTTATTTCATTTCTGCAGTATCTCTTTTCTCACATTGTAGTCCAACAGACCTCCTTTACCCCTCCTTCTTGGGCATGACCAATGGTTCCCCCAGGACTCATCCTCTAATATAGTTAAACAGATGTCTAATGAAGATGTTATTTCCTCATTACTGGCTATGGGATGTGGATAGCTGAGAGGGGGAGGAGGGCTGGATAGACAGCAGAATACACTACCAGTTTAATATTCCATTCGCCCGCAGGCCCGAGATTGTGTCTGCCTCGGACGTCAATATTACATTCCTCACCCACCACAGGCGGTCTTAATGAGGCACGCGGCACGAAGATGGATCAGACTCGGCAATTACAGTTCACCCAGAATTAGTTAATGGAATCTATACAGCAACATTTATATAGGACTGGTTTGGGCCTAATGACTTTGTGGGAAAAGAGCAGCAGTAAAATGACATTCAGAGAACGGCATAAGCAGCCTTTTTCTTTCTTTTGTAAATAGTTTTCTGGACTCTTCATGTCATTTAGTGTGTTGGAGGAGATTAAGACGTATTCTGGGGAAATTGTCGTGTCAGTGGCTGCATTGTTTGAGCAGAATGGTGGTGTTTAATTATACCCACACTCGGGGGCGCTCTCCTGGAGGGTGGGGGGGCCTGTGCAGCAGAGCCAGGACCCTTATTTACCCTGCCCAGAGCAAGTCCACTGGGGGAGGTGCAGATTTTTTTATTGTAGGTAATATTTAAAAAAAAAAATTTAATAAAGAAAATACAAAAAAGAAAGAAAACCTGAAGGATTTTATATTCCCATCTTGAATCTGCACATGCATAGAAAAACACCAGCTCTTTTTTGAACAAATGGTTGGAAGAGTTTTGCAGCCTGGTTATGAAGTGCACGTGAGACTTTCCATTGTGCTATAATAGCTTCTCAGTGGCCTGTCTGTTGTCCTGGCCAGTACCGAGTCCTGGGATGCTGGTGAGGGCCAGCTGGAAACCTCTGCCGTAGCAGTCGTCCCCTCTCTTAGGCTTTCTACCCTCTGCAGGAATGTGTGATTCTCTTCCAGCACCGCTTCCCCAAACCAGTGCTGGGTCCTGGAACAGTGCAGTGCTGATCCGTGATGGCATACTTGTGGGATAATTTCTCCCCTGGGTGGTGTGTGAGAGTGGGTCTTGGGTTGGCTCCATTGTGAAGCCTCATTCACTTTACAATGCTGCGTTTCCTGTTTGTTTTGGGCTCTTTAGTGCGGACATCTGGTGCTGCCATGACTGTCTTGATAATAGAATAGTGGGTAAAGGAAGTCCAATTTTGACATTTGTCCTTGTCCAAAACTGTTTTTGTTTGATATATTCTCATATTTTTTAAAACATACTTTTTTTCTTATTTTCCTCTTGAGTCCAGGCTTTACGAGCATCAATTAATTACCACAGAGATAACGCGGAGGCAGGGGGAATCAGTTCGGGGTGCAAACATCTCGCTGTCAGCTGCCTTCCTCTCCAGCCACGTCTCAACCGCACCATTGTCAGGAAGTCAAACTCTTTCGACACAGTGGCATCCCGCGACACGCTGACTCCAGATAAGAGGGAACTTGGCCCCACTGGTGTCAAAATGTGTCCTGTTTTATCCGAGCACCCTCGGAGTGGCCAGCCAGGTGGTCCTGCGCAGACAGACAGGTCATTTACAGCCTGGACTCTTTGCATGCACCTCTGGGCTCTTTAGGACTGACGAGCTCTAGGAGATTTGTCACACACTCCTGGAGAATAAAGAAGTGGAAGGATTGTGCTGTGTGCGTGCGTGCATTCTTGTGTCTGTCACTGCGGATGTGACGAGTGCTGCCTGGCTCTCTGAGGGGGCTGCAAATGTGGAATGTGGGTGGCGTAATAACCTTGCCAGTGGACCCCCATGACTGCTCTGCACCCAGCATGACAAAAAAAAAAAAATCAGCCCCCCTACTAGGTGAATAAGCTGTGGGTTAATTGTCATGCAGGGAGAAAAAATTATGGGTGCGGGGGGTCTCCGCACCTCAACAAAAGTCCCCCCTTCATCCTTCCTTCAAGTTACAACTAATTCCTGGAGCGGGGCAGCGAGGAAAACGCTATCTCTTTTTAAGACCCACTTCTAGACGCCACATCAACACAGCCTCCCTCCCACCCTTCATACGCACGCCCACACACACACACACACACACACGTTCACCCAACTTGCCTTACAACGCTGAAGGAAAATAGCAGAGCAGGAGAGAGAAAACCTAAGAAAAAGGGGAAGTAGTCAGCAGCAGTTTTTTTCCCGCCATCCTCTCGCTCTGCCTCTTTTTTTTCCTGATTTACCGCGCTTTCCTCAGAAAGCTCCATTGTTCCCCTAGCCTAAGTCTCATCAGGCCTTTTGTGGCTGACTATCACAGCGGCAGGCAGAGAGCTGGAAATGTATAAATGGTATCATGCCTTGTGATTAATGGCGGTGCTTATGAGTCAGGTCTGATAACAGGCCTGCTCTCTACTCAATTTCAGATACCGTTAATGGAATCTGTCTTCTGCGATTGTAATGTGAGAGCGCCTAATTTGCTATGGAGCTTGAAGCTGTCACCGGCAAGGGATTGTGGGGTCATAAGGGACCTGGCAGCCGTTTGGCCTGCAGCTTGTATCTGCGGTGCTGAATAGAGCAGCTCTCTGCCTGTCAGTTAGCTGATAGGCTGATGAGGACTCTAAGCCACTCCACACAATGGCGGAAAGGGCCATACTGCCTGACTTCCCTAATTGTCAAGGCTGCTCATATTTCAGAGCCAGCATGCCAGGGACCGGGCTTCATTTTTTTTTTTTCCTTTTCTCCTTTCCCCTTCTCTCTTTTTGAACTTTTTTTTCCCTTTTCTTTATTTCATCCTTTATCCCACACACTGTCCTACTCCTTTAACACGCACTTCTCCGCACCGCCGTTCTTTTCTCTCCCTTCTCCTCATCATTTGTCACCGCTCCCTCGGTCTCTCCCTTTAGTAAGTGGTGGGTCTTAACGTATGACAGATTATCCCAAGTTTGCTTCAATTACTGCAAAGGAGATGGAGACAGTACAGGAGAGGAGGAAGGGAAAACTTTTGTGCGCACATTATATTTAAGAAGCAGAGGATAAAGCGCTATCTCTACCACGGTTTCATTGCCAGTCTGCTCCAGATCAACCGGCTGCTGTGGAGGGACTTCTGGTGATATGTAAATGGCCCCAATTCACTGAGTGTTTTTCAAGGTCTTGTCCGAGAACCAAAGTTGGGTCAAATAAAGATTAGAATGGCTCTGCAAATGAGTCTGATAGATGTGGTAGCTTCTTTTTGCCTGCAAAATTAAAAAATTGTGCGAAGCTTAACATAACTTTAGGAAAATACTGAAAAAAGTTCTGTAGCACTGGAAACACTTCTTCTTGGGGTTATTGTTGTTTTTGAAAATGAACGCCTGTTCTCTGTAACTGTCAGCTTGGCAGGTCCAGGACCAGGAGCCGTACTAGCCGGGGGGCTGTTCGCTGTGTCCAGGCTGAGCTGGCAGTGGTCTGTGGTGGCAGAAGTCTTCACCCTCAACAATCTTTTCGTCAGTCTCATCCTCCTCCTGACTGCCAGCTTCCATCGTGCTAAAAATGCCGGCCAGAGGAGGAAGGTGAGTCCAGACCTCTTCTTCCTCGGCGGTCTGCTTCCTCAGAACTGATAAAGAGATCATTGGGAGCTCACCTCTCTGCTCTGTGCACGCTTTAAACAGATTGCACGCTGGGGGGCACTGTGCTGTGGTTTGGGTCTGTGTAACCAGCACACACTGGTTCTGTATGTACTGGTCATTGTTCCGTGGGTGCTCCATCAACTGTATTCTCACAGAGTAAGTTTTTTTTTTTTTAACTCATTTTAGGAAGATACTAAATGTGTGTTTTGAAGACTTGGCAGAAAGTCAGCATGCAGAGCTTTGTTCCTGCAGCGGACTTTTGTACTTTGAAGTAAAAACACTTTGCCAACTTGGCGTTGGTTACTTGTTTAAAGGAATTTTTTTTAAAAGCTTAAAAAATGACTTCATCTTAACAGGAGCTGTCTGTACCTGGTCTCGTATTGTTGGGCGTGTGTTTCCTTGCTGGCTTTTTGCCTTACACCTACTTGCCCATCTCCTCGTTTCTCAACAAAGCCCGGTGGAGCTGGGGGGATCAGACTACCCTGGCAGGTCTGCTGACCCACCTGCTGCGGGTGGAGTACGGCACCTTCAGTCTGGTACTTTAACTGATTTACACAGATGGCTCACACTCTTAATCTTGTCTCGGTCAACATCTTCGCTATGTTGACTTTTATGTTGCACTGATTTGCAGCAGATCATTGTATGCTTCTGTTTTTAGGCAAAGACCGAGATCTCTGCGAAGCTGAGCACAATGCTGAAGTGAGTCTACAATCTTCTCTCTCTCTTCCCCGTATTTACACATTTAGGACAGCTTCATCCTGAGAGTTTCAGAAGACATAACTCTGGGATAGTCTTTGATTCAAGATTTTTAACTACTTTTTAAAAAATGTGTTTAGGTGCAAAGTGCTGATACTTGTTTATGCATCTTTGCTGTCTGCATCTCTACTTCCAGTGTAGATTCAAAGTCGAAGCAGGGAGGAAGCTGTATGAAAGCTTTGTTCTGAGGCACGGTGAAGGCACACGGCTCCAGAGACAGGAGACCCAATCTCTGTTTGCATTGGTTCTGGTGTTTAACACAGGTTTAGCCACAGACACTCCACTCTGTTCTGAGAGCCCAGAGTCATTTCCGCGGCCCAGCTCTTCCTCCCTCCCTTCCTCCCCCAGCAGCTTTTGTTCTTCCCATTCGACTCTCTCCCATCAAAGCATAACTGAACCTGCTTAGAGGGCCAAATCGCTATGTTCTGTTTCTCCAGCAGTTTGAAATGATCACTCAGCTCTTGTGTTTAAGCGTGACAAGCTGTGATGACAGACACTGCAATAGAGCTGGAGAAATTGTATTTTCCTACCCTGGCAAAAACCAACCCCCCCACCCCCACCACCACTGCCAAACTCTGCCGCCCAGTTCCCTTCTATTATCTGGGCTGCCACCACCACCACCATTATCATAACTGCAGTCGTCCCACTTCTTGTATCTCTCTCCAGCTGACAGGATAGCGGTGCGTGCGCATCTTAAGACCCCCCACTGCTGGCCCCCCCTCTGCCAAGCACCCACCCCCCTCCTGCCACCCCTGCCGCTTGATGGACAAACACACCTTCAGGATGGGGAAGAGAGGCGAACATGACAGGCATGTCGCTCGGGGGACGTAAACCCGTTGGAGAAGCTGACACACACTCCCACCCTCAAATACACACTTGTGTGCACATTTTGTACAATGAGAGATATAGACACCCAATAAGCTGTCAAATAGAGATGGGTATTAAGGAAGAGTCAGGAAACTATCTCTGCTCTAAGCAAGTGCTCTGTGACTGACAGGCGCTATGACGAGAGGATGGGGCAGCAGGGGGGGTGGATGATACAGTCATTCACATCTGTCAATCCAATTGAAAGCAGGGGCACGCAGACCAAGGAGTTTGTTTTGATGGGGAACGGAGGGCCTTTCATAATCGCCGTCCTTGAGTTCAGACGCAAGAGGGGTAATTGAGCTCGTCTTAGTGTCCATCACGGCTGTTGCATGTGTGTTTATTTGCGCAGGGCTCAGTGGGACCACTGCCTGGCAGACCTTTCTGCTTCTGCACTGGCGCTGGCAGGAGCAGGCCTCCTCTCCTCCTTCTGGGATAGGTAGGATGAGAGCAACATCGACACACATTGTGCCGTACACTGTCACACACATTTCAGCAGCCTCTTCAACCAAAAATCTAATCCCCCCAGAGTAAAAGAGGGGGAACAAAACCACTGACAAAATGCTGATCTTAGAAAAAAGGAACACAAAAAATACTAAGGAACCTAAGTGTCAAGCTGTCGCAATGCTCTGAATTGATATAAAAAGGAGTCGGAGTGTGTATGTTTTGGATTTTCATAAACATGTTTGTGTGTACAAGTAAATCACCGCTGGGGTGCATCTGCATGTGGCAGTGTCATCCATTAATTCTTGACAGCAGTGCCTTTTCTGCAGAGTGAAGCTAATAAAGAAGTGTTTATGGTCTAAACTGCTCGTACACCGTCCTTTGGGGATGCATCCATTTTCATCTATAAAGAAAAAGCCAAAAGGATGTTATCTGACCTTTAATGTTATTAAAGCCAGGTCATTGCATCAGGAAAAAAAATCCTTTTGGCTCGGCTGTGAAATCGTTCAGATGTTGATTTGTTTTTGCCATAAGGGCATACGTGCTTTCTTTTTAGTGCATAAGTACATTTTACAGCTGTGCTGTGATGAGTTGGAGATTCATCGGTTGGCAGCGGCTCATTGTGACTCAGTCTGCATTAGAAAATCAATCAGGCACCTCTCAGCTGGTGTGTGCAATTGCTCTTAAGCTTGTGATCTGCATCCCTACATTAACATTAATATTTTCATAGAGTTCATCCACTAATCAGAAAATAACAAAGAGCAAAGCATTCCACTTGTGACCTTTTTTCTATGCCAGGTCATGTCGTGCTGTGGTCTGGCTGTTTTCTGCCATGCTGGTGGTTTATTCGCTGTTTTTTGCCTGGAGAGCCAACCTGGATGTCAGCAGACCCCTGCTGCTGGGAGTGGTGAGCTGTGAGACTCATTTCAGCATCCTCCATTCCGGAAGCCCTGGTGTCTGTGTATCCTGAGGTTTCCCGACCTTCTGCAGGTTGAGCGTTTCTGGCTGCAGAGCGATGCCGTCGTCTGCGTGCTGGCCGGCCTGGGCCTCAGCTGGACACACGGTGAGCTGGAGAAAAGGCTGGGCCATGGGGAGGCGTGGAGGACTGCAGGCTGGGTGCTCACCATGGCTCTGCTGGCACGCACGGCACACACCAATCACAGGTCGGTGTGTCAAGAAAGACATTAGTTTGTGTCTTTTGCCAAATCCCAGAGGTGTCACAACTTCCCGTAGTTTTAAGCAACTCTGTGAACTAATGTTAAACTGTAAAGCACCTCATTTCTCAGACTGCTTCCTCCTAAAATCCTGCAGCATTAGTTTTCCCCGAGTCAACTTGATTTGTTTCTCCTCTGTGCTTTATAGCACAGGTCTGAACTCCACGTGTCATTTTTTCCCCCTGCTCAACCTGTGGTGTAGGGGCTAAAGGGAGGCACAGTTGGCACGTAAACTCTACTGGCAGAGTTCAGTCTGAGATATTAGCTGTCCGAGGAGGCAGATTACACCGGCGTAGGGCTGGGGAGCGCCAGACAGCCATCACTGAGCAGCTTTGATCAGGGGGAGAGCATGGCCTGCACTGTCACACCCATCACACCTGTCTTCTTGTGATTAGATAGGCAGCCAGAGTACTGCGGAGGGAGGGGGCGGAGGCACTGACAACTTCCCCTCACAGCACTCTGGAAGCTTACCTATAAACATTGGCATTCTCAGTCATGCAGAGTTACACACACACACACTCACACACACACAGCAGTGGGGCCTATTAAAAACTAAAATCGATTAGCTTACCTGATGTGTCCTGATGTCCCAGGGAGTGTGACCAAAGCACAAACCACGTGGTTGAGAAGTTTGGCAGAGAACTTCTGGACTCGATCCCGCCTGATTCAATCGTTCTAACGAGAGGGGATCTACCAGGAAACTCTCTGCGCTACCTGCACTACTGCCAGGGTGTGCGGCCCGATGTGCGCCTAGTGGACCAGGAGGTCGGGCCTTTGATTTCCCTGCATGGCCTTTTTGTTAGTCTCATTTGATGTTTTAGATTTTAATTAATTTGACAATTATAAAATGCTTCAAGACAAAATATAAATACCGTTTTAAAAAAAGTTAAAACAAGTTTCTAAAGTAGGACTGTTGAATAAAGAAATATAACTCCTATATCGAGGTAAATCCTGTGAAATTGTCAGAAAATCCTCTTGTGTGAAGTGATTGGTACACTAAGTAGTAATCTAACTGCTAATCACGTTGAAATACAAAACATTCAACAAAGTTGGTCGTATTTGCTCTTCTTCTTTCAGCTGATGACCTATGCATGGTACGTGGCCAAGCTGGCGCAGCACCACCCTGGGGTCAACTTCCCCGGCCGCTTATGGGATCCAGTCCGCCCTGAGGAGAAAAACACTTTCAGTTTGGAGCAGTTTTTATCCCACAACACACAGTGAGTCTCTGGGAGATGCTGAACCGTTGTAAAAGGAGTGAAAACTCTGGTGGAAATAAACAAATGGGTCATCTATGGCGTCAGAGATGAGTGGGATGGTCCACACAGAAGGAGCCCAGCTGGTAAAACTGTAGAGGCCATAAAAGGAGTGTGATGGAGTACAAAAGTAGTCTAATCCACCTGATTTGGTCTCTGGTGGACTCGCTGCTGTTCCCATGTTCCCATTGCTGGAGACCTGGTAATACCGGGCCCACCAGGGGGCACTGTTCGCCAGGCCAACGTGTCTGTTTCACAGGGGCAACACTGACCTGTGGGATTCAGGCTTGGGGCAGAAGCCTACGGTGAGTGGGGCAGGGACTGAGACAAGGGCGGAGGTGCAGTGATGTTCCCCTGTGTCACATCAGCAGCAGCTAAGGAGAGAAAAAGAAAAAAATCAACCATTTTTCATTTTCTAGGAGAGGCGTCTTTGCCTGTATCGGTCTGCCTGATGGAGACTCGAGCTGGGAGCGCAGTTACTCACGTTGGCCCCTGGGTGTCTGTGACTACTTGGTGCCCATCCACAGGCAGTTTCACCCTGAAGAATGGGCTGATCGGACTCGCAACCTCTACAACTGGAGCGAGCCGCACAACAGGTGCACATACACAAGAGCCAAATACACCCTTTCACTGTTTCCTGACAAATCGATTCCCTCCACACACTGTGACAGTTACCGAAGAGCTTCATCTCCCTCTTGAAAATGAAATACTCACATTCTATTTGCATAATTTGACACAATTTGCACAATTTTGCAACAATTTGTCCTAAAATAGCAGTAATCGTTGGAACTTTGGGATCTCAGCCAGAATTTGCAATAAGCCTATATCAAATTAACTGAACTAATAATAACCTATTTTTATTTTAGACCTTTTGGTTTTCGAGAGAAGTCTCCCTGAAATAAATCTCATATATGTGGATGAAATAATCAGTGAGATTTAAACCCTTCTCTTCTTTCACTCTTCTGTTTGTGGTCTTCAGTTTTCCCTCAGAAATTGTCCCTTGTTCTTTGTGTTGTGATCCATCTTTTTGTGTATTCAAACAGCGCATAGACATCAGGCCTACGGCCGTTTTAAATGAGACCGAAGATGAAAAATAATAAGTTTCTTATTGCGCTTTGTCAATAAGTGTGTCAAAAGTGGAATTAGACAAAGCTGGGCATTCTGCTGCCGTCGCCAGCAGCCCCTCATTCACTCCGATATTCACGGATGAACACTGTGACATTATTTCCCGCAACCTCGCGACAAGCGTGTCCGCTAATGCCCACCAGCTAAATATTAGCTCAGGAACCCTGCTAAATTATTCTTTTGAAGAAGAGGTCAAGTGTTAACAGTCAACAAAGTGGAAATAAAAGCAGAGATGTGGTTTTACTCCATGTCTAATGTGTTGGCGGCTATTGTTGTTTAATGTTTATGCATTGATATTTGTAACAAACCCTGCAGAGTGGAACAATATATTCACATAAATAATCATTTATAGTTAGTGGAACTGTGTGCCTGAAGCTTCCCCCCCCCTTTTTGTAACTTTTTTCTCCTTTTTGTCCATTTTGGGGAACAGTTTCCATCCTTCCTCGTGGGAACGTGTAGCCAATGAGGAGATGTGGCAAGCCAGGTACAGTCATTTATGTTTCCTTCTGCATATTTCTGACAAAGACCTGCGTCACGATGCCTACCAGGCCGTCGGAGCATCTCCATAAACCAGTCTTGTGTGGTAGAGCATCTATGTGTACATTGTATTCGGTATCAGCATCTACATAAATCACTCCACTGCAGTGGCGTTGGGATCTGTGTGGCTCATCCATCCAGCACTTAGCCCCGACGCCTGCGTGCTTTGTTTCAGGATGAAGACGGCTTTCTTTCTGTTTGACCTGGCAGAAAGGATGCAGGGAGAGGGGAAAGCTCGGCTCTTTGAGCTGTCTTACACTGTGAGTCTGACCTTAGCCAACACTCAACAATGCTGTTACCATAACGGGGCAGATTTAGGGGCCACGTTAGGCAAAGCAGGATGTGTTTCCTTGAAGTGACATCTGCTTTCCTGTGTATTCCTGTGTGTGTTTGCTGGGCAGCTGTATAAGGAGATTGTGGAGGCCCACTCAAACTACCCTCCAAACTGGGACAAGAACTTGGCCCTGGCGTGCGAGAGGCTACTCCGCTCGGGTCACCGGGGCTACAGTCCAGACAGTCTGCTGACCTGCAGCTCCCAGCACTTTGCGCGGTACTTGGAGAGGGAACCCACAGACCCCCAGGCTCCAGCCATCCGCACAGCAATTACTCATCTGCTTCAGGAGCGGGACAGGCTGCGTAGCAGTCACAGGTTGTCTCCGTGACATCGTCTACAAAGACCTGCATGACGCCGGCCCACAGAACACACCAAACACATCCCACACTGGAGCGTTAGAAGCTGCTGATCTCAAGGAGAACGTCACCTCAACCGTGATGAATGTTTACAGCTGGAAAACCTTGACTGACCCCAATCAAGCTGTTCGTTTCCTTGAACTCCTTCAGTCGCTTTCTGATTGGTTACATCTTTTTCTGTTTTCCCCTCTCTCTCTCTCTCTCTCTCTCTCTCTCTCTCTTCTTTCCCACTGATGGTGTTTAAAGTGCTGATTATTTTTGCCTCGGCCACTGTTCTAGTTCTCTCCTTCTCACATGTAGGATGGCGAGGCTGAGATTGAGGGAAAACCAATTTGGGGAGAGAAATGGGGGATTAGAGCGACTGTTTAATCTAGGACAGACTTGTGGTGTGCCATGCAGGCCTCCCTACCCAGCAGCACCCACCCACCACTCTATCCCTCCATCAGTCTGACGTGGATGGCCCCTAAATGTTACAAACTAATGGATTCTGTGAATGTTTATTTCCCCTCGTCCTTCCTAAAGAGAGAGAGCCGTAATCCCCGGTGGATTTAAATCAGATGTGAAATGCCACGCGACATGTCACAGTGCCAGGGACCCTTTTAGAGGTGTGTTTCTGGGTGTGCGTGTGTGTGTGTGTGTGTGTGTGTGTGTGTGTGTGTGTGTGTGTGTGT
>CAAE01015019.1:3684713-3710029 GCA_000180735.1 Tetraodon nigroviridis
CCCCCCCACCCCCCGCTCCCCCATGATCTAACACATGTGCTCATTTACCCGATTTGAGGTCACCCATAGAATACAAGCTACACCCAAGAGAATAAAAAAACATTCACACACACACACATACACCCACATACATACATGAATGCTCCAACTTGTCCCCCCACCACCGTTTGTTTATTCCATTTTCATGTAAATATGAAACACAACAAATGGCTATTTGTCATAATGAAAGTAGGCCAAACAACCGCCGACAAACAAGCGGTTGGGGTGGGGGGGGTTGAGTTGTAGGTCACAGCAGCACAAGCCATGTGTGACGGAGCCTGACGAGGGAGCGCGACACGACGACAATAACGCAGCGCCGGGGTAACGTGGCGGTGTCTAGCCTAAACAAAAACACGCGCATGAATTAATGAGCTGTCGGAGCGGGAACGACACGACAAGGCCCCCAGTGTGTGAAAGGCCCTGCCGAGGTGCCGACCGCAGCTGTGATCACAACCCCGACCCCAGAGTTCATAAACAGATAAAACAGCCGTCCTGTCTGGGGTGAAGTGGCCACTCAGAGGTCTGTGGCGTCCGGTCAGCCAGGGAGCACAACGCTGGCTGATTTCCTCCCACGATGGGGCCGAGCTGTTCGATTTACCGGAAACCTGCAGACGGTTGGAGGCTTGGGGGGTTAGGGTTAGGGTTAGGTTAGGTTAGGTCTGCAGGTGATCAGCGGGCTGATTGGTGACCATCTGTATTGTCTTTCTACACTTTCAGGTCTGTGATGCTCCCACAACCATTGGATTGGCGGTTTTTGAGGTATGATCAATATAATTACAATTTTCCTGCTGGTACACACGTCACAGTCTTTATCTCTCTGCTCTCCTCTGCCAGGTTATCCACCTACACACACACACACACAGACACACACTCAACAGATGCCCTCTGATGCTCATTCGCATAAACCGGGCACATGATGGGCAGCCTTCGGGTCCTCGGGCCTACCAGCCTCCGCCATTCCTTTCCCCTCGGGCAGGCAGCCCGCCTCCCTAAATACCCTTTTGTCTTGTTTGGGATAATGCGCCGACCAAGCCGCTGGCGTGGCACGCGCACCGCCGGCCCCCGCCCCCCCAGTCCTGTGACCCAAACAGGTGGATGGGAGGGAGACGGATGGATGGGGGGTGGGGGGGGTGCTGCATCTGTCCCCGAACTCAACGACTCCCCGGGTCAGCCACGGCCCCATATGCTCTTAGGAGGGCGGGGGGCTCGCGGGCTGGCCCAGAATAACAGGTGGGGGGGTCGGGGGGATTAGAGAGGTGGGATTGATCAGCCGATTTTTGAAACTGTCAAATTAGCTCTGAGATGAAGGAGGCAGATTTGATGACCCGCCGGATGATTTCACTCAGAGAGACTTGCCCCCCCCCAAAGCCATCTTAAATGTTTAGTCTGGTGAAGGTCAGCCCCGAAGCCTCGCACGCTGGTCGTCCAGGCAACCGTAGCTGTGTTTTTAACGCTGTCTTCTCAGATCTAGAAATCTGCCAGAATGTAGAACGCCTAGAAACGAGAAAATTAGAAATGAAACTTCCCTGGTCCCCGTAGATACGGGGAGACTGGTTGTCTGCTCCCCGACTGTTTCTCAGAACTCACACGGGTGTTTCCACGTTTGTTCATGTGTCTCCTGCACGTTGGATGGGGGCCCTAAACTCCAGAGCCTGATCTTCTGACACCCTGAAACAGTTTATTGATGTATAAAACTCGATGAGATATTGAAATGAGGAGGCAGATTCAGCCACGCGAGGCTGATTCGCCTCCTCTCTGCACAAGTTCAGCTCTTTTACCGGGGTGGGGTGGGGTGGGGTGTGTGGAGGGGGCCCCGGTTCGTCTCTGGGCTCTAATCTGTTAGACGCAGGTAATTAATTTTTTGGATCCTCCAACAGCTCTGACGTGGGAAAGGTGTTTGCAGGAGATTAAAAGATAGA
The DNA here is from genome assembly GCA_000180735.1 of Tetraodon nigroviridis. Classification (NCBI taxonomy): domain Eukaryota; kingdom Metazoa; phylum Chordata; class Actinopteri; order Tetraodontiformes; family Tetraodontidae; genus Tetraodon; species Tetraodon nigroviridis. Next base: position 3,686,672 of record CAAE01015019.1, read on the forward strand.
GTGTTTGTTAGAAAGGTGTGAATGATCAGTGAGGCCTCGTCTCCCCTACCTGTGTTAATTGGCCTAATGGGCGGCGGGGGGGCGGGTTTTCGTGGGCTTGTTCCGGTGAGGAGGAGACAAGTGGCTCTTTGGTTTACTGAACGTTTGGTGTTGGCATCTTTTGTGTCAGATAAATCCAAATTAAATCTAAAATATGCTTGGCCGACTGCTGCTGCTGTTCCTGCTGCCACAAAGTATCACCTTTCTGCTATTTCTGACTCATTAGTGACCCTCAGACCGCCATTTATTTACTAAAAAATAAAGAAATTATTCTGTAGGATATGAGCTAACAACTGGGAAAACTGACACCTTGTTAAATTAGTGTTAGTTATTGTTAATATAATGTTTTTTTGAGCATTTATTTCGCTTAAGTCAAAATTGATTCGATGTTATTTTTGTTAACGACATGAAAGGTTTTCGTTTGCGTCTAAAGCAAATTGTCTGGAGAGAACGAAAATGAAGCCGTGGTGGCTTTTAAGTGGTCAGCCTCTTTAGTGTTAATAGGTGAGCTTTAACTAACTAGGTATTAACTTGACCCATATAAGCGTCGTAATAATGTGTTTTAACATATGCTGAGATCTGGTAATCTTCTTATGGCTTTGACTTTTTTCCCTGTGCCCCTGAATAGCTTAACAGAATATTCAGTAATGGATGGCTCTATCCTCATCCATCAGCCTCCTCCCACACACTATAACTTCAAAAAAAGGCCATCAAGTGGCTAATGAACTGATAAGCCCTCTGTGTCCTGCAGCTTACGGACATCATAAGCCAAATGTTTGGACATATTTGCTCAGGCGGATTTTTAAGAGCACTTATGTGGGCAAAAGGGAAAGAGGTGAGAGCGACTTTCTTGTGTTTTAGCTGATCAAAAAGAGAAGACCGAAGATGCCAGGGTCACCTGACAGGTTGGAATATTCTGGCTTTGTGGCCAGCAGAGGTTGGTGTCATTATCGGGTCAGGATCTCTGCAAATCCTGGATTTGTGTGAGCAGTCTGAGAAATTAAAATAACATGCTTTTACTGCACTTACTTCAAATCTCTTTAGAGTTCATTTAAAATAAAAAAAACAACATCTAAATCTGTTATTATGTGGGTTATACAAAACCCTTTTAATTTAATCTTTGACAAGATTAGCAAATTCATTGATGATGTCATAAACTTAAATAATTTGAGAAAATGGCGACTAAGCCTGGATAAGCACTTTCTACTGGATTAGCTTTATATTTTATTATTATTTTTTAAAAATAATTTATTGCGTGTCTGTGTTTATTGTCACGTCCATACACCTCAGTCGGTGAAGAGCTAACGAGAGCCAAAATCGTTCTTTTGTTGTTTTGTAATTAAACTAACAATCCCATTGTTTTCTGCAGGAAAATCCTGGTTCTGATGGACGCTTGTTCTGACTCTTCCTTCACGCTGACGGCCCAGCCCGGGCGGCCTTTACCGCGCAAGACCTTCAGGGGTGCAGAAGGCCGCTGGTTACCAGAGGATGACCGAGAGGACAGCAAGCAAACCAGGGTACGAGTCGCGCCGCAGCCCCGCTGTTAGACAGAAACAAGGGGGATTAAAGCAGCGTCTGTTGGGCCCATATGCTCTTCAGCAGTGCTTCAGTCTTGATTAAAACTCATTGTACGAAGTATTGTCGAGGCCGGAGCGCTAATCCTCCCCGTGACTTGTGCGTTTAGAAGACGTAGTTACCAACTAGACACTGCACTCGTGTGTTAGAAGTACTGTTTGCGTCGGAATTTTTAACATTTAGAATATTTAGAGCGGAGACACCCAGGAAAACAGCGGCTAAACGCGTGCGTAAAATGTGCGCGTAAAGTTCGTCCGCCCTTTCTCACAACACGGCCTTTTGTGGAGTTCCCGTCCTTAGTTTTTTTTTTTTTTCTTCTGAAACGAATTCTTTCTCTTTTCACTCACCAGGGGCTTTATGAAATTTCTGAAAGTGACCCTTCAGCCTGATACTTTTTGAAATTCTGCTTCTAACCGTCTCAGTCTGGAGGGCCGTTGGCACCGAGAAGAGACGCACCTCATGAATATTCTGCGTCAGACTTTGCCATTGTCTCCAAGTTCAATTGTTGCCTTGTGCGTCTGCATAACGATGTTGCTGAAGTTGCGGTTGGGCTGAGACAGTGTTCTCTCAAACCTTCCCCTAAAAACTCTTTCATCAAAATAACCTCAAATCAGACAAAGTTAACCGAATTCAATTGGACACAGACTGTCCTGTGTAATTAAGTCCTTTTTGTTTTTTTTGCTTTTTTTTTATTTAGAAACACAACCCAGGCCTTAGAAGACACGCACCTATTACTTTCTGTCTACACAAGTGGAATCAAAGTCCTTCTCCTCTTTAACGCTTCGATTATTACGAGAAACGCTTTTAATTAGCGCAGACTGCAATGAAAGAGAGATTATTGGCAATGTCAAGGATGCTAATTGAATGTTGAACTTCTAACAATTAGCCCACAGCACCGCTCTGACTTTCTTGTGCCACGCCGGGCAGCGCCAAAGTCGATTGCAGCCAAATTTTACCACGATGCGTCAGAGTTTTGCGCGAATTTGGTGCGTAAAGTGTGTGTTTTTGAGTTCAATTAGAAAAAACCGTGACACTTTTAAGCTTGCTCTCTTGCATATATTAATGGTCACTTCCATCACAAACGATCACAGTTAAAGGAATCCTCTAATAACTGACACTTTTAGGTTGTCAAAGAATCCGATTTGGAGTTCCTAATCAATACACTTGATATTATTTCCAGTAAAAATGCAATTTAGGTGTTTATGCAGGGTCCCACGTTTGGGGATCAGGCATGTAAACCCATGCGGTGGGCTTTGAATAGGACCACTTCTGCCCCTGCGCCCCAGAGAAACCCCACCGGTAAAATATTGGGATTAACATCTCTTGGAAGCCGGGATTTAACGGTGCTTTCTCTAACACTGTCTTTGTTGAGACCATTTGAACTGAAATACAAAAGGGGGGAAAAAGACTTCTACCACCCGAGCAGAATCAGGTTAAATCCAACAATTGTCTGTTTTTCATTAAAATACGTTTAACCGTTTTTCCAAAGAAAAAAAAAATCCCCCCTCTAAAACATCCACACCGACAATGATAGGAACTTATTAGTTTTACATCGACGTTCCTTTTGTTTAGATTTTTGAATATTATGAAAAACGGGCTTAAACTAGCCAGAGCGCTGTAAATTTAATCAAACTTTATATATTTTTTCCCCAAATACTGAGGATGATCTTTAAAGACATCTCCCTTCGAGTTTGCCCTTTGTCGTCTCAGGGTTTATTTTAAACGAAATAAAATAATGTAATAACACAAAAGAAACCACCTTTCAAATCTTACTTTCACTGCTCACCCCATTCTCCCCCTCTCTCTCCCTCTCTCTCTCTCCCTCTCTCTCTCACACACACACACACACACACACACACACACACACACACACACAGGGTCGTAAGCTCACAGGGACCTTTTTATTCATGTCTTTTCAGCGGTGAGGTCACACTGTCTTTGGAGCCAGTGAAGGATCCACAATCACCGTGTTGAGATCAATGAAGAGGAGCGAGTGTGGAGCTCTCAGGAGCCCAGAGTCGTTCCTGGTGGAACTTCCCCCTCGGTTTTCACTAACATGTACTCGGACAAGGCTCGTCTGCCTAGAAATGTGACCGTCAGCATTCTTGGTTGATCGAAAAAGAAAAAAAAAAAAAAAAAAAAAAAAAGGTAGAAATCTAATTAAATCACAGCAGAGAGTCTGATGCGAGGGGGGCTCACAAATTGCATACAATACAACAGATCACAGTTTCGAAGGCTAGCACAGATTAAAAAAAACACATATGTACCATTTATAGAAGACACACACTGATTGTCTTTTAGAAACTACATATTGATTCCTTATAAACACTTTTTTTCTTAAATAAAGTAGTGCATCCGTGTCCACACGCCATCCTCCTCATCTGTGCCTGCAGGCCGGCTGGAGGGGTCCGTCCTTCCTCGCCACATCAGCATTAGTTCCGTGGCTGTGTCCTCTGCGCGCTGTCCCAAAGCAGCTGCTATTCTCGCTCATAAAGAGGCACAAACTGACAGACGAGGATGAGGGGCTACGACCTGTGAAAGAGCGGAACAAAAGCAAAACTAAACAAACCCAAAAAAAAATCTCTTCGCCAGTGCTAAAATAAATTAAACCTCTCCTCGCTCAGGAGAAACACCGCGACGCACACCAGAGGCCCCCGGGAGCGCCTCCAGCCCGGCTGACACTTAAAAAGAAAAAAAAATAGATTCAGTCCGATGTTTTATTGAGGGATGGTCGCGCCGGGTCTGTGATCGTCAGTGTTTCTGCGCTTTCATGGGATTTCTCTGCTCACAGGACCTGGAATTTCCACGAGGACGTTTGATCTTTATAATCCAAGCAATCGGCATTGAAGTTCAGCTTCCAGGACGCCGCCTGGTCCTTGTAATCCAAGCAGTCAGCTGTGGAGTTGAAGCCCAGGCCGGACGTCCCGTAGCCCTGGGTGGAGAGGGACGCCGGGGACTGGTTCAGATGGCTTGTGACTGCGTTTGTGCTCATCGGACTGAGAGTCGAGCCAGGACCGGACAACTGGTGGTGCATGGGGGCGAGGTAGGAGCCGCAATCCATGCCGCCGAAGTAAGACGTCGAGCCGGCGTAGCCCTGGCTGTAGCTCGAAGCCTGTGTGTAGGTCATAGGGTAGGACCTCTGCATGCAGGACGAAGAGGTAGACAAGGGGTCTGAGAGCGGGGAGATGGATGCGGGGCTCCAAATGGACACCGGCGCGGTGCTGGTGGAGATGGCCGGGACCGTGGTCGTGCTGGTGGGCGGCGTGAACTGCCCGCTGGCCCCGCTCTCCGAGCTCACTTCTCTGGTCGGGGAACTTTTCTTTTTGGCTGGTCGCACTTTGTTCTGGCTCCCGTTCTGCTGCTGCTGCTGCTGCTGGCGGCACTTGGCCCTTCGGTTCTTGAACCACACCTGGGACAGTCACGCCAATTTCAGTAGAAGCCGGTTTTGTAGCAAAAAGAAAATGCATTTAAAGCACACGAAATTAATCTCACATATTATTATTTTTTTAAATTGAAAACTATATAAATTAAACTATTTTCACTTTCAATTTATGCGTTTCCCTGCGCAAAAATGGCAGTGAAATTAGCAAACAGAGTGGAATTAATTTACTTGACTGCTTTTCCACTCAATAAAACAAATACGAATACGATCTTTTCAGTCACGGGATAAACTGCGGTAAATAATTCATACTTAATTTGAGTTTAAAAAAATATTTAAGAGCCAATTTACTGTCGTTAAATATGCACAAATCACGCGGATGGCCGTCTGCGGCGCCCGGTCACACGCGCGCTCCTGTGAGCGGGGGCGGGGCCCACCTGGACTCGAGACTCCGGCAGGTTGATTTTCAGCGCCACCTCTTCGCGCATGAAGATGTCCGGGTAGCGAGTTTTGGCGAACAACGCCTCCAGAACGTCCAGCTGGGCGCGCGTAAAAGTAGTCCTTTCTCGTCTCTGTTTCCTTGGCGTTGCTGCTGCACAAAGTGAAACGTGTTAAAATGTGCTGCAGCTTCCACACGTAACATCTAAAGAGTAATCATAATAAATAAAATAAACGACGTGTTCCATCATTTTGCATATTACGAGACACCTGTATCCATTTGATATCGATGCTTAAAAATGGATCCAATTCGATAAGCGAAAAGAAAGCACAACACAGGAGACAATAAATTAAATGCACGTCCATAAACAAAACCATTTGAATTCATGCTTAGTAAAATTAAGAAAAAAAGAAAACAACTCCTGTGTGTAACAAGTAATTAAAGCATCCTGTAAATAACAGAAGTTTTTTTAAAAAAATCTTTTTTAAGCTGATGTACATTTTATGAACGTTTAAAAGAGTTATTCAATTAAACTCACAACCTTTTATTTTTTTTCTTATCTTTTCTACTCGTAACCCACCTTGATAACCAACGGACGGATGCAGAAGATCCATTCCAGATGTCGTTAAGCTGAGGCCATTCACCGTGTAAGGAGGTTGCTTTAGATACGACATCATGCTAATGTTTGTCTGAGGGCTGAAGTTGGAGAAAATCTTGAAAACTGACGAAGCTCTCTCGGTGTACTTGGTGTCTTCTCCTCTCAGTGTGGTCCCAGCCACAAACCAGGCTCCTCTTCCTGAAAGAGAGGAGAGGAAAAGATAAATACACAGATGAAGATGCACCTCGTGTGAGTACGTTCCCCCTATTCCTTCTACTGCTTCAATTATCCGAAAGAAAAATTCCATCAGCTAAAATTAAACTAACATTTCCTGCCATTTCCTATTTTATATTTAAAATTGGCTTTTGTGTTATTATTCAGAACAATTTATTGAAGCAAAAAATACCTCGTATATTATTACGAAAGCGCTATTAGAGATTCCAGACAGGGAGGATGTGAGTGCTGGGGTTAAAACTGCGGACGGGGATGGAGCGGAGCTGCGAGTGCGACCGCCTCCAGCCTCCCGACCCTCGCCATCATCCCCACTGCGCGTCTTGATTAGTTGCACTCCTTTTTTCCACCGTATAACCAACGGTTTTAACCCCCCTCAACCCAATCTGTCACATTTACACAACCCCGTCCTGGAAAAAACGCTCCATCACAACCTCCCTTCTTCATTCTTTATTATATTAGTCCCCCCCTGTCTCCCCCCCCCTCTCAATATTTAAGGACTTAGTCGCATATTTAATCGATATAAACGCAGCGCTCCTGCAACAGTGCTGCGGACTAACACTTTACGTTGATCAAATGCCGCAGTTAAGTTAGCTAATATTTAGCAAATCAGAATTTAAAACACATAGTTTAAATGTTTGAAATATCAGGTTTTGGTTAAATGCTTCTGGAGGAGGCCTCGGCCAAAGCAGGCCTGTCCGGGACCGTGTGTGTTCTACTTTAGCCCCTTAGCGTCTCCATTTTTATGGTCTTCAATTTTCGGCTGAGATTGTGTTAAGAACTCGGGCAATATGGAGGACGGGTGCTCTGCTCTCAACCACTGCGTGTCAAAAATAGAGAACATCCCACAACTTTGATGAATAATCACACAGAACGCGCCGGAGAAGCTGCGTCTCCTCTCCATCACCTGCCTCGGTGATCCCTCATTTGCGCCGTGTGTTTTTCGCAATCTGCGTCGTTTGGGTGGATTTCTGCGGAATAATTAGCTGCTCACCGCGCAGCCTCTTCACGACGCTCACACTAATTTAGTGAGTTGAGGGTCCAGCCTTCATCTGCCCTTTGGGGAACCCATCCCCGCAGCCCTCCACCCTCGCCCCGAACGTCTTAGTACAGGATTCTGAGTCCATCTGGAGAAACTTCTGATTTTACATTTATGGTAAAATAATTCTTCAACTTTGAGGAACCTGAGATTTTACAACCGGCGCGATTAGCTTTTAATTTCCATTCCCTACCGCAATTTCCTAAATACTCTCTAATTAAAATCGAAATTAAAAAAAAAATCCTCACACAATTTAAAAAAAAAAAAAAAAAAAAGAGTAATAAACGTGAACCAAACAATGGTTTTATTTCAAATAACCTAACACTCACCTGTGGGGCGTAAAAGTTCTTTGTCTGGTTCGTTTTCCTCCAGGAGAAATAATCAAACTTGGTGCAGCTAAAGGGGCGTCCAGGCGGCCAAAAGGCGAACGGAGCAGCCGAGAGCCGGAGCAGAAGGAGCCGAAGGAGCCGAAGGAGCCGAAGGAGCAGAAGGAGCCGAAGGAGCCGATCTATCGGACTTCGGAGCCGCGGGGCGGATTAAAGCTGAGCGTTGCGCGCCTGGCGGAGAAGCGGAGAAGCGGAGAAGCGGAGCGCCGGTGGGGGAGGCTGCACGCACGCCTTCGGGATTTGTTGCTGTGTTGTGAGTGAAGTTGGATTTTGTACAAACTGCCAGCCAATGAGAGCAGCAGGACTGGGCTGAGGTCTGTCTCCGTCCCCGTCTCTCACATCGGTGGGGAGGATCGGCCTGTTTTTTTTAATACCAGAAACAAATGTCTCCAGATAGGGGCCTTTTTTTTTTTTTTTGACGCACGGTCCTCAGCCAATAGCAGCGAGGGGAAGGCTGACTTCATCCCCATCCCGTCACAGAGAGGGTGTATTGAAAATAAATACACGGAATGATGAAGAGAAGTGAGCTTTATACGAGATTTAGCTTTAATTGTGTATATTTATTATTTGCCACGGACGATTGCAGGAGTTGCAGTAATGAGGGCCGGTAAATGAAGAGGTGATAATAAAGTTTCCAAATATATCTTTAGATAGACTCTTTTAGGGCTATTTAAACATTTAAAAAGTATTTTTAAACGATTTTTCTATTTTTAAAAATAAATAGTTCGAAGACGATTGAAAAATACTTGTGATATAACTTCTTTTTATTTTATTTTTTTTTTTACAGTTTTGTGTTTGGGGCCTCGGTCGGTGTAAAAATAATGCAATGCCATAAAACATATCCCCGTGATGCGAGGAAAGACTGAAAGAAAAAGCCCCCCGCACGCAGGCGGCCCGTGCGCCGCACAGAAAAGAGGATTTGGAGCCGCTTTTTCTTAAAACTGTCTTCTCCTCCAATCTGCTCTCGTCCACCCCACACAGGCCCACAGCAACGAGCCCCCGCAGTACAGCAGAGCTCCCAGAGAAAGTCACGGACAACCGCGGAGTCGTGTGTGCGTGCGGAACCGGACCGGTTGCGTTTGCAGACGGAGAAGAACTGACGCTGGATGGATGGATGTATGGTTGGATGCATGCATGCATGCGTAAAGACGCGCGCCGGGACTTTCACTCCGGCCGTAAAGGAAAGAACCGAGGAAGCCACGAAGGTGAGTGTGATTTATTGAGGAGAGTAGTGGGTTTTTTTGTGGTTATTAGTAACTAAACCATTATCAGCCAAAAGCCAATAAACACAATTATTAATAATAGCATCGATATTTTTTGTGATGTTGTTGGTTGTCATGGTTCTCTGCCTCAGGATTATGTCACATTTACTGGAGGAGCCATCGTTTGCGGGACAAATAAGCCTTCTGCGTGTCACTTGAATTTTGAACCTGCGTGCCCATCTCAAAATAATATGTCGAGGGTTTTTGTCACGGATTGGTAAATGTATCATCTTAAGAGGCTTTGTGGAACACCCACACACACGCGCGCACACAGCCTCTCTCACACACATACACACACACACACATACACACACACACACACACACACACACACACATAGAACGAACGCACTGTGCGTTTACACGGACACACCCGCACACTTCAAACAGATTTGAATATTGATTTAGATTTAGAAACACAGGCGGACCGCGACGCGTCATGAGGCGTCAGTCGCTTCTCTCCGCGGCGGCAGAGCGGAGGCCGGAGTCAAAGGTGCGGCGGCAGCTGCGGGGAGCTGCACTCCGAGCTGTACACACACACACACACACACACACACAAAGCCAACTTTACACACTCGATGACATCTCTTTTGACAGATCTGGATTCGGCCAGACGGATCAATAACCTGGATTTCGTTCGATAATCGAACGTGAGATTTGACACCGAGCAGAGGGAAACCTGCGCCTCTGTGGAGGAGAGGAGCTGCAGCACATTCAGGTATCTTGTTTTTGTTTGTTGTTATTGTTTTTGAACATGTACTTTCATTTTTGTTTCGCTGTTGGAGGATATTTTCAGTTATTTTTCCAACATGATCTAAAAGGGACAGACGTGAAAATCACTAGATAACGTTTTTAATATTTTTATACAACATTTTAACAAATATTGACGTTAAAGGCTTTTTTTCCTCTCACTTGAAGACCTCACCAAAGTGCAGCAGAAAAAAAAAGCACAGGATGGCAAATTTAGATAAACGCACAAGTCTCTTAATTTTCAATATTCTTTTATCTTCACTTTATTAAAGTGAAAGTAAAAAAAAATAATTTGGGTACGGAAAGAACAAAAAACAAACCAACAACAAAAAAAAAGAGAACTAGATCAAAAACCCCCGGCCTGGATACAGCATTATTCAGCTGCGCCAATGCGCCCTAACGCGAGACTTTCAAACTGCTGCGTGAAAAATCGTGACGTGTGATGCCGTTATCTACTTGATCTTAGCGTTTAAATTGCTAAATAATTTATTAAAGTGTAAAGCCAGGCCCTCCGCGGGGACTTTGTATCTTAAAAGGACGTTTAAAGGGAGAAGGAGCTAAACCCCTCTGGCGCGCAGCGCTCCCACTGACTCCCGGCTAATTGACGACGACGGCTTTTATCTCCGCCTTTATACACTCAACCTGAGGGTGAGGATTTAAGCAGGCCCGCGCCAACCTGTGATTTCCACCAGTTAATGCGTAGCGTCGACATTTCTGCTAATGCACTGGACAGGCCCCGCTGCCTGACCCTTGTTTGATAGTCCTAAAAAGAAAAATCTTTTTCCAGAATTGGATAATTACCGGGAGCCGGCTGCCTCCCACCGGCTCTGCGCCTCATACGCGCATAATCACCGTATTTATGAGGCGCGTAAATGTGATTCTTTTAAATAAAAGAAAACAAATACAAATATTTAGAATACAGACTTTTTTTCTATTAGATTGCGTCAGTCTTTTTATTTATATATGCAAGTTTGCCACATGTACACATGCGTCCTACGCCTATTTATGCAGCCCTCCTGCGCTCATTTGTCTTTTTCCTGCCCTTCTTTAATATCCGCATGGCTGAAAATGGGGAATGTGTTGGAGGAATTCAGATAGAGCTTAAAAAATACACAGAAATAAAAAACACTGGAACCTAATTCGTAGTGAATTTTATAATAATTTTCTTATATTTAAACTGGTCTCAGTCAATAATATTACTAAAAGAAGCCAGTAAATGTGAGTCTTGTTTTTAGTTTGCTTATCTCATCTAATAGATAATATTAATATACTTGCCAATATATTTACACGATTTTTTTTTTTTTGGAATAACATATATAATGATTTATCGTAGTCAATATTTTGATATAGAATATGTGGAACATTTGCTGGTATACCAAAATATGTATAGGTTTAGGTATATTTAATACCCACAAAAGTTGTTAAAACAGTAGGAAAACTCAATCATAGGTGTCAACTAAAACACCAGCATGTTTAAATATATTGAACCGTATTTGTATCTCAGCATTGCTGACAGAACGAACCTGTGCTAACACTGAGCTGGGTTTTAACTTGGCGGCCAGGTTTGCCGGCTGTTGTCGCCTCCGCTTTGCAGCAGAAGCGTGCGGAGACCTGGCGGAGTGAGGCGTCAGAGGCTTCGCTACGCTGTTCCTTATCACAAAGAGGCAAAATCTTTGTGTAATGTAACATGTAGCTGACCCGAGAGGTCATCCAAACACATCCAGCCCCTCCCCGGGGATTAGAGCGGGAGAAGACCCCATTCAGTGTCAGTTTGGGGGGAGAGTTTAATACACACACACACACACACACACACACACATACACCCGTTCTCTGCAACATAGTTTTTATCTCTGATTTTATACAAAAATTAACAAACCTATGTGGTGCTTAACAGGTTTATTGTTGCATTCTAAAGAGAAAGAATGAAAATGTTGTGCTTGTAGAAGAATAACCTCTTCATGTTTGAACCATCTTTCTGAACGTGACACTGCGCGTGTGTGTGTGTGTGTGTGTGCTCCTGCTTTATGAAGTTTGCTCTCTCCATTAACGTGGCACACCTTTTAATTAGCGCCGCAATTGTTTGTGTTTGTGCAGAAGTTCGCCAGCAAGCGGCAACAACGCCTTCACATCATCAATGAGAAGCCAAAGTCACGGCTGGACGATCCAACAGGGACAAGTAAAAGTCAGGAAAAACGTCTCTTGTTTCAAGGTTGCACAAGAAAACTGTGCAGAGTTGTCTCCTTCCAGAATCCAGACAGTCCAAAGACGAGCTGAACTCTTAAAACTGTCCTGGTTTTATTGCTCAGAAAGTTTGACACCATTTTGTATGAACTACCCAGAAATATCAACTAATAAAAGTCTGTTCTTGCCGATCTCCCTGCTTTCCTCCCCTGTCTCTCTCCCTTTCATTTTAGCTGTGGGTAGCGCTCTCCCGGGCTTCTCCTGCATGCTGAGGTGTGTGCACGGTGTGGTAAAACCTGCCCTGCAGACCGGACCTCTCTAGTCTTCAAAGGAGGAAGAACTGAGTGGAGGGGGGATTTGTTCAGGCTTATTTGGTAACCTAGGATTTGAATTGGATTCTGGGAAGCATTCATAACACATTTGAAAATGTTACATTGTGTGATTTCTCTGTGTAATCCCCATAATAAATTTTAGGAATCGTCACAGAGCTCGCACAACTGTGACTATTCATGAGTTATCCACTTGGGGTTCTTGTCTGGCCTCCTGGGCCTGAGGTGTGGGCCGGGATCAGCCTGGGCTGAGGGGTGCACAGACCAATGCTGGGACCTTTCCCCCACTTTACCCTTTCACTCAGGGCTGTTTTGTTTATTTTACCTGAATATGCGATAGGGTCAGTCGTCATACTCGCAGAGACAATCTCTGAGACCCCCCAACAGCAGCACTGGAGGACTACAACCACTGTGGATTATACCTCCCTTGGAGGACACACACACACACACACACACACACACACACACACACACACACACGCACACACACAGAGACTATAAAAGAGGGAGTAAGACTGAAGAATTTCTGCTGGTTCACATGTGTTGGTGGCTGTACTCCTTAGATTTCTTGTCTGCATGTGTGTCTGTAAATTAGTTTTTGTGCCCCGTCCAGACCCACTTTGCTTTGAATGACACTTTGGCGATGCCCCGAGTTCCCCACTCTGACTTCTCAAGCGTACACCCCCCGTTAGTGCCGGCGCTGCCAACTCCTCTCATGTCTTTAATATCTCTCTTTGGTCCCGTGAGTTTTGCCAGTGAAAGCTTCCCTGTGAGAGTTGGACGCTGCCGTCACATTCGGGAGACAGCGGCGGGTGTTTGTGGCGTTCCCAACCCCAGTGCCTGTGGGAGAATCTGTGATGGCTCGCCTGTCAGCCAGCCCCTCCCCTGTAATTAGGAGAGTAAACACAGCGCCCAGATCGGCGTGGGGGAGAGGTGGGAGTGAGCGGAGGAGGGGACCATCCGGCTCCTGTCTTACTGTCTCTTGAGCTGTGCAGAAGCAACTCGAAATGACAGAGATAAAACACCACCCTGTCCCAGCCGGGTGAAGGAAGCCACAGTCAGGTTGAGTGTTGGTGAGTTCTCCACTGAACTGAGTCTGCAGTCTGGTCAACAGAGACATTAATCACTCAGAGAAAGTGTGAGAGAAACAGGCCTTAGCTAAGTGGCTGCAGGCGGTTTGTATACATATACCAGCCTGTGCTAAGCCTCAAGCTTCCTTTTTCTTTTCCTTACCTCTCTCTCTGCCAGTTGCTGGGTTGCTGGGGGGACTGGTCAGCGGCTGGAGGAATGCACTGTGGGCTGGAATTGCAGCCGTGGCCTGGGACAGGCTCGGGGTGGGAAGGGGGGGGTCAGTGTATCCCACCCAAACCCGGCCGCTTCATTCCGCCCATGCGGCGCGGCTGGCCGCGGGAATGCCGAAACCAGGAGGGAGGAATTTTTTACTGGAAGACCTGCCAGAGAAATACCAGGCGGGGAGCGGTGAAGAGAGAAACCTAGATGGAGAGAGATAGAAAAGGAGACGGGGGAGTGAGAGAGAAGATCTAAGCCAATTGAAACGCAGCTGGTTGGTGTCATCCTGGTTTCGTAGGATGCTAACTGATGATGGGCCAGTTGCTGGATGAGCTGATTGCTGCACAGACATGGTGGCACCAATTCTGACACATTTCTTAGATGACATTTCATACAGCAGGTGTAGAAACTACATGCACTCGCACGACTGTTCCAAGTCTTATTTGGTGAGCAACCTGATTGCTAACCACTATGAGCTGAGAGAAAGGTTGAACACTAAATGTGATAGCACCAGTCCAGCAGAAGTGATGCAGGAACCTTTGACAATAGTGCAGCAGCCACTTGTGGCGCTCCCCTGGTGATTACTATCAAACCTAACTGAGCTTTCACGCTGTTAGCAGGAACCCTGGAGTGGCGTTGGGCAATCAAGACTAAAAGACCGGCAGTGGCAGAATTAGGAACTCCACTAATCACAGTGGTGAGTATGTTTCATCCAAAACTTTGGGTTCATTCTGGGGCCCCTCGGCTGGTGGCTGTGCACACGTGAAGGTCTGTAATTAGCTTGATGCTTTCTCTGTAGAGTAGACATATATAGTGCATTTTCATGTTTGTAAATAGGTTGTTAAAATATGGCTTTAATAAGGCTTTAATAAATGGGAGCTGATACCATCTTTTTTAATTAAAAAAAAGATAAATAGTTCTCCATCTAACTTTGTGAAGGTTCTTTTTGCCCCTTAATGCAATGTTTGCTCACCCCAAATGAATCCTAAATACTATATATGCATTTATCTAAGTGTAATGCAAACTCTGACATTCATGTGTGCATGTGGTGGACAGCGAGAGTGCAAAGGGAGGGGGTGCTTGAAGGCCCCACCGTACCTGCCAAACGGTGCCCAGAGGGCCATGCTGCAGCATCATGGTCCACAGCATGGAAAGACATGGGGCAGATGGGTGCAGTGTAGCAGCACAACCGCCCCCCTCTTCATCCAAACATGAGCAGTAGTGGTGGGAATGGTCCAGTGTGGGAGGGAGTCTGGGTTCACGGGGGGGAGGGGGGCTTTGGAGAGGTTGGTGCAGCGGGGATCCCGCAACAGTTAGAGAGAGAGCCAGTCCCCTGTCACATCCCTTTGAAATCCAAGTGCAGGGGCACGAGCCCAGGGAGGGGTGGCAGCGTGGCCCAGCGCCTGGGCAGACAGGCAGTCACCGCACTGGGCCCCGCTCCAGCTCGCCTTGCCCAGCTCCATCCCACCCCAGCTCACCCCATCTGGCCCAGGCAGGCCTAAGAGTCAGGCAGGCTACCCCCAGTGGTCAGAGCAGAGCCGTGCATGACAAGAGTCCCATCACGCAGCCTCAGCATCCACTGGGAGAGGCCCCCTGCAGAGAGGCCCCCTCAGCTCCCCTCTGCATGGGCCACTACCAGAGTCTGCTGTTTATGATAAACCTTCCTCACTCGCAGGCTGTTCCGCCTTTAGGGCTTGCACATGTCCTCACATCCCCATGGCAACAGTGGCAAGACCATCTCACACAATGTGAGCGGGCAACGGGCCAAGTCCTGCCAATTTGGACTGATGGAGAGACATTTTGGGAGGACGCTCGAGCTGAAATCAGTCACCTTCGAATTTTCTACTGGCCAAATTCTTCTTCAGCTGATCCCTCCTCGGGACGCACTGGCTCCGAAGACAACGGCAGAAACCACCAGGCTTTGTTTATCGAGGTTCCATACCGCTAACTCGTGCAACACTCTTCTTGGGCACTTGTGAGGTCCCCGACAGCAACTGCAGGCACGTTTGCATACTTTCAGGCAGAACTGACCTGGTACGCTCGGTACCGTTGGTTGTGTTTTTAAAGAGACCTTGTCATGGCAATATTAAGCCTGCTTAAACACAAGTAGTTCAATGACATTCGCAGCAGCCACCTAGAGTTGATTCCCCACCCACTCTAAGCCACTGGGAAGACACTACTTAAGTGGTTGGGTTGGTGTTTACTGAAAGTGGATATCAGCTGTTTGTTTTGTTGTTCTGCTTCCCGACCGTAAACACAGCATAGATTTCCTTGAGTGCTGTTGCCATGTGTTATATTTGCTGATAACAGGATTTACTCAAATTGCAAATCACCAGTTGAGAAAGGTTAATTGTCAGTGTGACTGGTAGAATGGGTACAAGCAATAATTATTAGTCTAAGTTGCTTTATTATTTAAGGATGCTAATTAGGCATTAACTGTGGTCTCCTTTTTGGATCACAACTTCAAATGCATGTCAAATTGCATTAGGTTCACTTTGACATCCATTTATCAAACTAAAGGAATGCTGTTTTGTAGATGTCCTTAGCGTGTTTATGATTATGAAACCGAGCTGTTCTTGAGGCATTGATCAGAAAAGGACTAGAGGGATTTTCAGAAACTGCTCAATTTATTTGCAACAATGCAGTTTGTGACTGGTGTGTTTTCTGGTGTGTGTGTGTGTGTGTGTATGTGCATATGTGTGTGTGTGTGTGTGGGGGGGGGTGCTGATGGTTTTAGCGGTCGGTTAGTCATTTAAATGACTCAAAAAACACTTGAGTGGAGATTGGTAGTCACTCAGACCCTGTGTTTAGTCAGAGTGTCGCCTGTGTGGGTGAGGCTGGCATGAGTCTGGCACTAAGATGAGGTGGAAAGTCACAAGAGAAGAAAACCAAGAGATCAAGCCGTGACCGCCGGTGCATGTCATTGCCCTACACCCTCATCAAACAGCCCCGTGCTGCTCAAGTTGCCCAGACGCAAATTAATTTGGACGCCCAGAAGGACTGCAGAGCTCGAAGACTCATCGCCGCTTTAAAAAAAACCAAACCAAACCAAAACAAAAAAAACACCAGCAGAGCGCACTTTCCTGACAAGGGGGGCGACAGCAGCCAAGAGAGAGGCTTTGATGGATATCAGTGGAGAGCACTAAAGTGTCTGGAAGAGGATGGGAGGGACAGAGGACACGGTTGAATGTGCTTGTCCTGCTATGATGACAAGATGTCTCAGCCACCACTGTGCTGCTGGCCTCCCCTCGCCTTTCTTACCCTTCTTACCCGCCCCACCCCCTCGGGACACTAGTGAAGTAGGAGGGAGGGAGTAGTGGCAGATAGCTGCTGTTTAATCTCCTTCTTGGCTCACTGCAGTTTCTTTCAGGAGCAGCCCCACTCCCTCGTCTCCCCTAGTGTGTACCTGCTCATCCCAGGGCCTGCTTCGAGGGGGAAAAGGGTAGGGGGGGGCTCTAGAGCAGGGAGGTGATGGAGAATGGCCCTCGTCACACACTCCAAATAGGATCGGATTGCCTGGGAGTAAAAGGTGAGAGCTGCGAGGAAAAGTAGAGGAGGAAGTGAGGGTGGGGTGTCGTTATGTCCCCAACCAGAGAGTGTTAAAAAGAAACAGCCTGACTGGTTTCCAGAAGCATGTAGTCTGGGTTGTGGTGTTGCAGAACCCCGACCACCAACCCCCCCCTCATGGACATGGGCTAAGGAGGAGAAAGAGGCAGGGGCCTTGTTCTCCACTGGCATGTCGTTGGCATGTCGTTAACCTCCTAGGGTTTGAGGGAAAATAAGCTAGTGTGTGTGTGTGTGTGTGTGCGTGCATGCATGTGTGTGTGTGTTTTAAAGCCCGAGCTTCGTTTGCAAGGTGCCTGGGGAGAGCCGGATCCCTGCTGGTGGACAAGGTAACAAAACAGCAGCATGCTGACCAAAGGAGGGATGGATACAGGAGAGAAGGGTTAAATAAAAACACCCGCTGGGTCACAGTCCAGCCCTGCTGGAGGTCACTTTTATACAGTTAGCTGACCTGGATGAAGTGTTTCAAATTTTCTGGAGATCTTTACCACCTCATTGTTCCACCTCCTATTCTGCCTGAAAAATTTGTTTAAAAAAAAAGAGGAACATTTCCAGCAGAGCTGTAATAGTGGCTTTGGAGCAGGAAAATTCATATAATTTGCTTGTAGATACAGGGAATTAGTTTAGCTTAGCACAGATGACTGGGTAAGGTCCCAGCGTGTCAGTACATTTCTGGTATTTGTCATATCTGAACAAAATGTGCCCAAAAAAAAAAGTCCCATGAGATTTTTCTTAATCATCAAGATTCAAAAGCCACTAATTACGAAGTGTTCTGATTTAAATAAAAGCAAATATTTAATTACAAATAACTGATAGCAGAATGAGATAAATGTGTGGCTGCTCAATTACCAGAAAGGTGCACTGATATGATTTACTGCCAATGTGCTGGAACATAAAACCACGATAAAGAAAAAAAGAAGAAAAGAAAAGAAAAGTAAGACTAAAATCTTTACTTTGAGGTTAAGAATGTGGCTTCAAATAACAGGGAGGCAGGCAGCGAGAATCAGAACAAGAGGTTGGTAACTCTTGCTTAGTCTTGTGATCAAACAGCAGTGGTGACACTATAAACGTCTATCCCTTCTTTTCAGTTTTTCTGCCTTCCACCCCCGTCTTTTCTACAGTAGTAATGCCCCTCACCATTTTTCTACATCTTATCCCTTTTAATTAGAAAGCAAATTCTGTAGCCTGGAGAGACCTAATCCCCTACTAGCCAACAATGCACAGAGTGGCTTTGAACAGCCGACCTGCAGCCCTCAACCCCCCCTCCAATGCCTCAAATTCCCTCTGCACGGCTGGACCTCGGAGGAAGGGACAGGGGCCCTTTTCTTCCTGGAACATTATTACTTAAGATACGTGTACTGTTGTATTTGCACTACTACGTATTTGCATTTTAGGAACGTTAACGGTAATTAACAACTAAGTGACACGTGTGACACAGATGATATAGGCGGGTGCCAGCTCGGTCTGTCTCCCCCATGAGAGATGTAGCCCGGCTGATTTGCATATATATTAATGTCCCTTATTATATAGATTAGATCCCATTAGTTGTGGTGATTCCGGAATAAGGTGCAGTTGCTGTGATGCTGAAAGTCCTGCTATTATGTTAAAATGATGTTTAAATTGTTGGAGGAAGCCGAGGTGACGGCACCGGGGCAAGGTTAACGGCGATTAGACGCCCAGGCTGTTCTGACAATGAGCTGAGATTAGATTCTAAAAGCTGAACAATTTAAAGGTCTGGCTCAAAAATGGGATCTCCTCATGCATTCACATGGCTCATAACCAAATGAGCCATTTTTATTTCTTAGTAAACTCAGGTTCACTTGGAGCACACACACACATGCACGCACGAACACGCTGACTGTTTCCTGGGCTGTTCGTTGGGAGGTTTCTTTTTTCTTTTTGCCAACAGTGGACCAGAGCTCCTCTCTCAGAGAGACAGAGGGAAGAAACAGTCACACTGCTGCTTCTGGTTTACCAGGAAGCTCAATAAATTGAAAAGAGTGCTGCTGCCATTGGTCCAGGTGATGCTGCAATGTGTAAAACCTGATTTACCAACAGAAGGCATACATATTGTTTCAAATACTTAAAAATAAATCAGCTAAAATCCACTTCCTTAAGCTGCATTGACAAATATATACATTGTTTTATGTTTAAAGATGGATTAGGCCACTAAAATAACCCGTCCAAATGCCATGAAACACGACAACAGGATTTAACACCTTTGGGATCATTGTTTGGCAAGAATAAGAAATGTACCCTTTTGATTTAATTTTAGCAGCTTTAAGGTCATTATTAGTATTATTATTATTATGATGATGAATTATTATTACCGGTATTTAAAAAAAAATAAAGGTGGATCTTTTTTCACTTAAATGTACCCCCATGCAAGTTATTTTTAAACTACCAACAGATAATATCAGTCAACTTTCTTACCTTAGTTTCAGAAAGGTGTTTCCTCCTCTGCTGACACAGTTGCTATTAATGTCAGTAGGAAACAAGCATTTGCACATCACATCTAAATATATTCTGGACTTCTGATGATCAACAGTTCTTTTTATTGCTAATTACACACAATCTGTAGCACAAAACAGCCGATGCGAGTTTGAGCTAGGAGCAGGTGTGGGAGGTTGGTCAGCCAGCGTTGGTCAACCTGGAAGCTGTGAACATGTGAACAAGGAGACTTTAGCTCCCAGCTCTTTGGTCTCATCCTTCCAGTAGAGTTTTAGCCTTTCACCCTTGTCTTCGAGGTTCATAGTTGTTTTAAAATGTTTGAAATCTGAAACAATTTTATTAAGCCTCCAAATGAATATTTGCTTCGCTAATTAGCACTGACGCTCCCTGCGTGAACATGTGTGACGTGCGTGTGTGTATGTGTGTGTGTGGGAGCAGAAGGACGAGGGCATTCTTCCTCTTCATTTTACTTGAGGCTCAGAAAATCTTTTCTGCGTCCCGTCTCAATTAGTTACTCGCGCTGTCACTCTGTCTGTCACATCCTGGCGTGTCACGCTGAGACAACTGTGGAGTGGGTGCCGGAATGAACCGACGACAAGCCCGAGCGCGAGCATTCAGCGGGAGAGCGTGGGTCACACACTTGCCTGGGGCCACCATATTGCTTTCCCTCCTCACAGGTTCAATTTTCAGAAAGCTACTTAGGTTATTATTCTAATCCTTTCCTAGCTCTCTCCCTCCGGGGCAGAAACTCACGTTACCAGTTTTGGACACTAGCTCAGGCATTGCGGTTTGAAGCTGTCCTCTGTGGTTTAGAGTGTTGCCAAGTTGTGGTGCTCAGTTTTGACATGCCTTTCAAAGTAAGACCACATCTGCGCTCACACTACTTATGCTCTACAACAGTTTAAGATGATAAATGCCTATCAATATGTGCAAGCAGGAGGGGCAGGCACCGTTTCTGGAGGCAGCGGTTTCAGGTCCGGTTGCAGTTCCAGGACCCTCTAAATTCACAACAGCGCTGCTGTGTTGTGTGTGTGTAGCAATAATACGATTCCGTAGAAAACCCAAAAGATTGACAATTCTTTTGCTATTTGGCCCAAGAATATTGTCCGTAGACCCGAAAGCAAGGTGTATTCCCACTCACAAGGTGGCGCTGTTGTGAAAAGCAGAGAAGCCTGGAACTGCAGTCCTGAAGGTGCAGTCCTGAGGCTGCTGTCTCTGACAGCAGACAGACACCACTGAGCAGAACTGACTGACTGGGCAAAACAGGAAAAAAAATGATTCTTAACCACTTTGGAGATGATCAGAAGTGCGGTGCCGTCTGTCTGTACACGGGCAGAAACCTGCGCAGAACTCATTAATAAAACATTGCGTCCTAATTTGCTATAACAACACATTAGCATGACACAATCAGTGGCTTCGCTTTGATATTGAAGTATTTCTCCGAGCGGTTTTGGTGATCTCTCGGGTGCGTAGATGCTGTAATGTGACCGTCCTGAGGCTGCTGCAGATGGGGGGCTGGGCGGGGGAGGTCACGGTGAGGACTGCTGGGAGTTGCGTGGACGTCCTGGATGTTTTCTCTCTTGTACAGTTTTGTTGTCTAAATGATTTACAAACTTAATTGGCATTCCCATGAGAAGGGCCGCCAGCTGTCTGCCTGATGGCGAGGCTTTCTAATTTAGTGCATAGCGAGGGTTAGCTGCCCGGGTAGCTAGCAGAGTGGAGCAGGGCATGCAACATGCTACACGCACTCGGCGTATTGCTTGATCAGGCCTGGAGATTGTTTGTTTTCCCTCATTTGTTCAGCAACAGATACTGCTTCACCAGGACTGAATTTACCAGCTGCTGTCGAGCCAGCGGTGCAGAGCGATCTCTGGTCAGTGCAAGGTTTGGAAGAGCTGCAAGACCAGTGGTGAGAGTGGCAACACAGACAGTTCAGCAGGGTGTTAGCTGGAACTAAAAGTCTGATCCATCTCATTTTGCTACATGTTAAAGTGGTTGAGAAGGATGCTCGGAGGCTACATTGTCTCCTCCTTACCTTCAGCAGAGTTGGAGGTGTGGATGAAGCAACACGTGACAGTGAGGGAGGTCAGCGTAACCCCGCCGTCAGCTCGCTCTGTAGGCCGTGCGTGGCACCGCATAGTCGCACCGGATAATTGGCCCACGATAGTGTGGCTGCAGCAGGAAACGTGAGCACGGTGTTGCAGGCAGCAGAGTGGCGCAGCGGAAGCGTGCTGGGCCGAAAACCCTCCTCTGCCAACAGCTCAGGTCCGCCTGAGTCACCAGGAAGCGCTCAAAGAGCCATCGACAGAGCGGCGAACAGCTGCAGCCTCTTTGCTTTGGCTGGACTACTTGATCTTGGCTGAAGGCCCATCAATTTATTTTTATCCACTTATTTATTTTAAAAAAAAGCGGAGGGGGGGGAGGTGTGTCCCTGGATGTGAAGGCTGTAGAGGATCAAGGGATCTGAAGCTTAGTGAGAGGACCGCATTCATGACGGGTGCCACTGCTGGCCAGGTCTGCAGCAAACATATGCTGGGGTCTTTATTGGCGTTCTAAAGTAGAGCAGAGCAGCTATCAATTAGCGATGTGCATCCTCGGGGGTATCAGATGACTTCAGGGCCACAGATCCTCCACGGCTGGGCTAATGCTGTGGGGAGGATGTCCTGGACTGATTCACTCGATAACATCGCAGGGTGTTAATCTGGTACAGGACATGCAGGAGGTGTATACATGTTCCTGGGTGGCGCGGTCAAGCCTGGTGTTATTACAGCTCCTCCTAGCTTTAACTGGCTTTGTAATAGTCTAATTGATAAATGTGAGCAGGCCAGAAGGGAGGTGGGGTTGGGGGGTGGGGCTGCATCTCTGGCCACAGCGTATACTTCAGGGGAGAATGCAGGGGTGCTGTTGATTATTCAACATGTTTCTCTAATCCCAGCCCTTGTGGTAGGAACCTGTGAAAGAGCCTAGTCTGTGTGCCTGGGGGGCTAATCGTGTTTTGGAAACGCCGATCGAGGCTAATCTTCTGGCCTGCCTCTAATGTGGAGACGCTGATATCCTCTGCTGCGATAAATTAAGCTACTTATTAATCTAATTATGGCACATTCATCCCCACAAACTTTCATGTGACTTGGAAATCCCCCCTTTGCCATTCACTCGTGCGGCCCCTCCATCATCCTCTTCTCCAAACGTCCATCTTGAGACCGACTTCCTCCCAGACTGCCTGGCCCTGGCCGGCCCAATTAAGAGCCCTCAGGATCTTTGCTCTAACGAGCCTCCAGGCTCCAGTCGGCATTTCAGCGCAGACTGGGGTCAGTTATTACCCTCCTCCCTCCCCTTCCCTCCTCTCCCCTCCCCTCTGCCTCTTTGCTCCACCTGCTCGACGTATGTTTTCTTTTACAAAAGTTCTGGTCGGCAGCGACTCCTAAATCCACCTTCTTGGCATGTCCAGATGGTGCTTTTTATCAGTCAATATTCTAGTTCATAGTTTATCTTACTTACCGGAGTCTCTCCTTTTAATATTTGTGTCAACGTAAGGCCCTGTCCTGAAAGGAAGTTCTTAATTTCTGGGAAAGCAAAACAGAGCTTCTGCCTTACTTGCAGCCGGCCATGTGATGCCTCGAGCCCTCGTTTCCCACAGATCTGCCCTCAGCGTTGCCGAGTTGCTGCGCACATCTGCAGAGTTTTCACAGGGTGCCGGGCCTCCGTGGGGTGGGAATCTGGAGGATCTGGGAAGCTCCCTGCAAAGAATCAAGTGCAGGATGACAGGCTCCTTCCCTCCATGGACACTGACCCTGAAGGGAGATGAAAGAAGTTCACATCCACACTTTAGCAGCTCAAACTGGGCTG
>CAAE01015019.1:3714258-3755258 GCA_000180735.1 Tetraodon nigroviridis
CTTAATTAGAGTTGTATGGTGAAAAGTGGGATTTAGGTGGAGCTAATTAAGATCATAGCTGTGGCTTAAAGTGACACTGACATGGCAGTCAGGTCCCAGCGGAGCAGGACAATACCAGTGAGACACCATGTTTTTGCAGCACTCAAATGCACAACTGGCTGCTGTGCTGAATGCTGATTTTGAAGGATGCTGTCATATGACTGCATAAAATATATAAATCAAAGTCGGAATAGTTTTGAAAACCTTTGAAATGAATTTTGTGGCTTACACTGTTTAATGTAAACCACTCTTTAAAATAAAATGAATGCCTGATGGTAAATTTGTAAAGATGCAGCAGCTGCGATATACTGGACTGTAGGCAGCATATTCTGATTGCTAAACAAACAATTCATAATTGAGTAGGTCAACCATCAGATTTGCTCGCTAACGCCCAAGATGGTAAGCACCAGAAACACTTGACAATAAAGTGGGAACCGACTCAAACTGAGGCCCTCTTGTGTCTTCTGGCAGCCAAAATGGTTGGCGGTCAAACAGCTGTTCCCATAATCCCCACTATTGACAGGGCTTGCTCGGTTCTCTGCCTGATCTGTCAGGTTAAGGGAACTCTTGTGGGAACCAAATCTATAAACAAGCACTCGGGCTTTTCCTGTGTTTTGTTCTTCACCCGCCATCATCCCTGATCCTTTATTGGAATTCATGGTATATTTTCCTTTCCTTTTTTATCACAAGACATATATTTTTTTACGGATATGTAATGGAGCAGTGTTTGAATAGAGCATAAATACACGAGCTTTTTCTCTTGTGCTTTTTGCCGCTGTCATCATTGTGGTCATTTTTGTTCAGAGCAGACCTTTTTTGCTGTGACTTTATTACATTTCAGCATTTCCTCCCTTCTTCATTTCAGCCAAGGGCCAAACAGGGAGGGAGCTTTTAATGCAAGGGCAAAGCTGTAATAACCAGGCTCTCTTTCTCGTTCTCCCTCCTCTCTCCCCTTTGACCAGCCGTCACCTTTAAATCTGTCTTTTCATATTCCTCTCAAAGCATCTTGTCCATAGAAAAGGCGCCTGCCAAACCGGATCTCTGGACAAACAAGAGATGTGGGGGAGGCAAAGTGATGGGAGACCTACTGGAGGCAAATGATTCACCCACGAGTGTCGAGCCTAAAAGAAGAAACTCCCCGTTTCTTCTCTGCTTCTGCCTGCTTTTTTTATGTGATAGAAATAATTGTCATCAATCAAGATTTTTAAGGGCTGATTATTTTAAAATTCAAGATTTGTTCTATTCTTTAGCATTTACATTTTCTGCGAAGGGCTCCTGATGCATGTTGCACTTTGTCGCAATGATTAGAGCTTCTTTAGGCGGTCACTGACAAATCCGAACAGCGACGCATCTACCTGGGTGGTTGTCCAGTGGCAGGCTGTAACAGGGCAGCGGCCAACTTGACCGACAGGCCTACGATCAGCCACGACAGCCTGGCCTCTTCAAGCTTAAAAAGCTGGAGGCCCAGAGGCACCTAAAACTACGTCTGCCAGCGCTTTGGAAAAAGGAAATATTCAAATGGTAATCGGAAGGCTGTGAATCATAAGCCCAAGGTAAGCTATGTAATGCTGGTAAGACAGTGAGTAGTGCTTTATTGGTGGAGAGGGAAATCCCTTTTGCCATTCAGGAGAAGAATCGCAGCCGTAATACCATTAACTTGCACCCTAAATCGCCAAATGCCATTTAATTGCCAATAGCAGCCTTTTGTTTGGAGAGACTGAATTTAGGCTTCAGTGTGGCTGTGTTTATATGTCTGAGAGAGAGGGTTTATGTTTCAGGGGGGTTTGAGGGCGCCGTGGTGTAAGATGTCGGATGAATGATAGCGTCTCTCACACACACGAGCGAGTGATGCCTAACTAAAGCTCCGCAGTAACTAGCTTAACTAAGGTCTTTAGGGAAAGTAAATTCGGACAAACTCTTCTCTCCTTAATACCTGATTTGTTCAACAACATGATTTGGGGCGCGTCTATTCAGGACCCTTTTGGGCCAAGCCGAGGTCTTAAGGCTCAAGCCTTGTACCTCGTGGTTATTGTAGGCTGTTTAGGGTTTGTCTCAAATCTCCTTGTGCGGATGTGTGGACGCTCCTAATGCTGGCTAATGGGCTTCTGCAGAGCAACAGTCTCTGAGCTCCCATTGAAGACCCCATGGAAAGCAGCATAAGCTCCATCAAATAAAGGCTCTAGCCAGAGCTCTCCCCCTTTTTCAGTTTTTTTTTTTTTATTACTGGGAACAGGCCACCCTCCATCACTCCCGTTCTCACCCCAAATCTCCTGTCCATTCTCTTTGGATCTTGTGTCTCCGCCGACCTCCCTCCAACCTGACCAACAGCAGGGCCCCGCCCCTCTCTGGACCATGAACCCAAACCCATCAGCATTGTCATTAAAGCCCCCACTCTCGTCCAAACCTGCCACAATCCAAGGCATTGGCCTCCACCCCCAGTCTTGTCTCATACCGCCGATGCTGACCCTGACAGCCATGTCCCGGGGAGGGCTTAATTGAATGTGAAATGCATGGTGGGTCCTTGCAGACTCCATTGTGCAGTGGGGGAGTCTGGGAGGCGAGCAGCGTCACTGGTCCTCAGTGCTGATCGAGTTTGACAGCGCAACGGGAGGAGGCAAGAAAAACGTTCTCTTGCTCTCTTTCAAAACTGAAAGAGGGCCTTTTTCAGTTCCCCCAACCCTCCAACCACTTCTACTTTCCCTCTTTCCTATCGCCCCTCTTCTTTTCTCCCCGCAATGAAACGGGCCTGAGCTTTCTTTGGACTACTGGCTCCCCCGAGATCACAGTACGGTTCATTGAGCTCAACCTTGGAATGACAAGAGAGGAGTTATATTTAAAGCTACTATGAACATGTGATTGTGATCGCTACCAAAATTGGCCTAAAAAAAGACTCCCATTTTTTTTTTTACATCATCCCATACTCACAATAAGACCATTAATGTTTTTATACTTGAGTCATAGAGAGTCACAGGTTTGTATGTGCACCAAACCTGTGTGTCGTGCTTGTGTGCGCAGGTGTGCCAGTCACTCTGAGTGAATTATGGAAAGTGCTACTGAGGCTGTTCCGCTTGGTGTCAGGCAGTCCCTCTTCCCTGGATGTGGCAAACCCTCATTTAATGCCAATTGACTGTCATCTAGCTATCCAGTGCATCTCTCATCGCTGCACATTGCCTAATCAATGTGAAGTGCTGTGTAAAAAAATACATTGCCTCCCTGTAATAGTTGTTTTTGACCGAGTCAAGTGTAGCCCCTAGAATTAATCCCAACCTGAGATTCAATTATGGCCGCCTGGCTAAGCAGAAGAGGGATAGCGGCATGTGCAGGGGCGAGGGGCTGTGATCACATAGTGCAGCTTGTCTCTATGTGAAGTGTATACGTGTGAGCATTACTATATTTGGGCCTGTGGGCCAGTTTTAAATCAGGTCTAGTAATGTGCTTGTGTTGCAGGCCGACGATGAGCATCATCCAGCGGCCCCGGCTCGACACTCCAATGCGTCCAGTGTCCCCAGTCGAGCCCTGGGTGGATGTGGAAATTGTGTGCTGGAAATTCAGACTTGCGAAACCTCATTGTCACCTTTTTCTAATGAGTTCTCAGATTATCAGATGCTTTCTCACTTTTGACATTGTGTGAGGGGGCAGGAGGGCGGGGAGAGGTGGGAGGGGTGGTGTCACACAGGCTGGCTGCCGGAGGTGAACGGGAGCTGCGCAACGGCTTCATCAATGTGCACGAGAGCCGAGCTTCCGGAAATTTGTTTTCGTTGCCTGTGGCAGATAAGCATGTTTCAGGTCAGTGTTTGTGTTTAAGGAGTGTTCATTATAAGGTGTTAGTGTAGTTCTTGTCATTGTCATTCACATTTACATACTGTTGTTTAGATCCATCGACACCTCAATTGCGAAGAATGATCAGTTTAAAAAAAAAAAAAATTAGCCTAGCCAGCATGCATGTCTGCAAAAAAAAGATGGATCAAAAGTCAGAACTACAGTGTAAGAATCTATTTTAAACAAAGTGCATCTT
Source organism: Tetraodon nigroviridis (assembly GCA_000180735.1). Lineage (NCBI taxonomy): Eukaryota > Metazoa > Chordata > Actinopteri > Tetraodontiformes > Tetraodontidae > Tetraodon > Tetraodon nigroviridis. Next base: position 3,718,313 of record CAAE01015019.1, read on the forward strand.
ATACCAGAGGTGTGTATCAATTAAGTTATGCATACAGATGCACATTAGCTACTCACCTGCCGTGCATGCACGTTTGTGTATACAGCCAGTACAGCATTCACTGAACGCTAAAAGTTGATCTTCCATCCAGCCCAAGGACACTGCTGCTGCCTCCCATCCTCCCCCTCCTCTACCCTTCTCGACTGTGGGCCAATGACAACATAAACACAGAAAAGGCAATTTAGCTCCCTCTTTTAGAACTACTTTGAAAATAAAGGAATTTTAATTATGGACACAATGAAAAAGAAAAAAAAAAGGACTAAAAAGGGAGAAAACATTCACGCACAGTAAACAAAGCTGAAACAATTATCTTCTGGTGACCAGTCGGTGTTTTTAGAACAGTCATTTTAATCTTTTATTTACTGCAAAGAGAGGGAGGGGGAGCAAGAGAGCAAGAGACCGTGTGGGAAGAGGAGAGAGAAAGGAGAGGGAAGATATGAGCAAGGTGGGGGGGAGGCAGGGGGTTGGGTGAAAGATAGTATGCAAATATTTAAAATATCCCACCCTCACAATCAAAAGATGCATTTTTTTTTTATTAGAAAAACAATTTTAATGCTCCATTCACATACGAATGGAGGAGGGGTCCATTTGTCATTCTCTGTTGGAAATTGCTGGAAATTGCCCCCTAAGAAAACACTGCAGTTTCCCATTCATCAATGAAATAGAACGAGCGTGACATTGTGCATTTCTTCTGGTGGGATAAAGCAAACCAACAACAACAACAACACACACACACACACAATTCAGAGTGACGATGGCGGAGTGATTTCAGACCCTGGCATAATTGAGCCAACAAAATCACTTCTTGCTGACTGGTGGTGGGACTGCCGCAGGTCGTTATAGCAACTCTGTATTGATGCTCAGATGTGTGATAGAGTGCACAGCATAACCTATCCTATGGTCAGTTTCAGCTGAGTAACACGAAACAAAATTAAGAAGGACAATCTGGGGCCCGTTGAGCATTAATGGACACAGCGATGACATCTGGGCCTTGTAATCTGCAAAAGAGCAGTGTGGCGGGACACTGGTGTAAGTGAAATATAATTAATCTATCACTTCTCTTCCAAATGAGCCATTGACACCTTCCTTTGGAGCCATGCTGCTGCATGGATGGAGATGCATCTCAGCTGTGTCTGGCCCCTGGGTGCCTCAGATATAAACATTCCCTCCACCGGATGCTCTTATCCTCTTTTGAGTGACACCGATGTGTTATGCGGGATTGGCCGAGGTAGCAAGGCAAAAGCTACAAATCTCCATTTGCAATGAGGGGAAAATTCCATAGGATTAATTTTCTGTATAAGACCCCTGGCCAGACCCCCAACCCCCACCCCGTCCACAACTTCAGCTGTGCAGCCCAGTGTTAAAAGACCCAGAGGAATACTGTCTTTGTCATCCTGCCGTTTGGGGCCGAAGAATAAGAGAAGTTTTAATCCCCATTGTCCACCAGTCTGAGGGGGGGTCTGCGGCTGTAAGATGATCCAACCGGCCACACTAATCCCTCCATACCACTTTCGCCTTCACATCAAAAACACCCCCACCCTCCCACAAAGCAGCAGCCTTGTGCTTTGGACCCCAGTGTGCAAATTCAAAAGAGGAAAATGGAGCAAAGAGAAAGTTGCAACAACAGAACAGAATAGACATAAAGACAGTTGCACAGAGGACAGGGTGAGATCTGGGGTGAGGCCGGGGGCACGCTAGGCCCAACACATGCTCCTTCTTTTCCCCCTCAGGTCGGTCGGGCCCCGGTGCTAGCACAGTTACTCTTCTCTAGATCTCCCTGGCAACCAAATATTTGCCGAATCCTCTGTGTTTTCCATTTTCCAGGAAGCCCCTGAGCCAGGGGAAAGGGGACAGGTGCCACTCAGCCGAATGCACATGGGCTTACTGTTGTACACAAATGCCGACTGTGATACACCATATTGTTTCTTCCTAAATCCTGCTGGATTAGCCGGTAAAACAAAAAGCCAGCCAAATGTGAACAACTCATAAAACGTAGGGATTTTAGCTTCCGAGGAGTCTTTTTGCTGGCGGATCAGAAGTGATTTTTAAGAGCGATCAACTAAACATGGATCCTATTACAGAGCGCTTAAACAAATGATACCTTCTTGGATCCTCCTTCATCAGGCAGACCAGCTATGGTGTTGTAATGTGGATGCTGTGCATAATTATGTTTTTGTTTTTTAAATCTAATAACTTAAATTGTGTTGGAAGATGCCAAATGTTATTTTTAAGCGTCTAAAATGTAACAATACTAGTCTGCCCTGAAGAGACCTGTGGGACCTACTGACATGTTCCTGAGCAGATGCTGAGCATTGTCGTTCATTTATTTACAGACCTTGTTGTTTTACTAACAAGTGTCCAGTGCATCCCATGAAACATGGCTTCTCCAGAAACCATAAACACTCGATAGTCCTTTTCACACCTTTTAAAATTTATAATTTAAAAGATATTCTGGTCAGTTTGGGAAAGTTATTGTTTGTCTGCATTTACACTTTTTGCCCTACATTCTAGTCTCCTCCTGTATAGGTGTCATGAATAGCGGTACCGTGGTGAAGTGGTAGTTTTTGTATCGACTACTGTTGGGATGGGAGCCAACAACCAACTTCGATACACGATGCAGCTTTTATGTGATGGTTTTCCAGCAGGCAGGGTGGGAGAGCAAATGGGAGCTGAGGGTCAAAGATCGTGACCACTGATCTCCGAGGCGTTTCACAGTGTTGCCTCTAGGGGCACACATGCTGGTAGGTGTTCTAATCAAGTTCACTGTAATAAAGAGTGTGTGGGGTGTGTGTGGGGTGTGTCGTGTGTGGTGTGTGTGTGTGTGCCCCCCGGGCTCAGGGAAAGAAGGCACACCGGGGATGGTGTGTTTGTGTGTGTATGTGTGCATTCATGTGAGCGTCTGTGTGTGTGTGTGTGTGTGTGTGTGTGTGTGTGTGCGCGTGAGGGAGCCAGGAGACAGCCGTTTAAAATTCTGTTTCCTGCAAGTGAGGAGGCTAATCCTGCCCCCATAATTCCCTGCAGCCAAAGCACCCCTCCTTCCTCAACATCACCACTCCCTTTTTCTCTATCTCACTCTACCTCTATCTAGCTCATTCTCTCTCTCTCTTAGCGCAACTCCGTGAGTGACAACACAATGCCCAGGCCCTCGCACGCTTATCTAACTCTAGCAGATGGTCGACTTGGATCAATGCACACACGCCACGATCAATGGTTGCGATAAAGAGCAACGGGGATAGTACCCTCTCCCGAGCTCCCTCTCTTCTTCTATCTGCCTCCCCTCGTGCCCACCACGTTGCCCCCTGCCCAATTGTTTCTCTCTGATGATCGCTCATCTGCATCTGCGCTGGCACCCACCTGACCACAGGCCCTCTGCCGGGGTGCCAGGGTCCCGCTGAAGGCAAGGGTGCCTGTTGGGCTGTCGGCCGCCTCCATCCACCTCGCTCCACCTGCTCCATGGGAGAACTCTGAGCTGGTTCTGTCAGACTTATTGGAGATCACACTTTCATCTCCTCTCTCACACATGCAACTTCTTTCTCTTTTGCTCTTAGGCCAACCGTTGCTGGGCACACAACATGAATGTGGTGCTTCTAAGCATCTCCCCCCGACTTTCTGATCACGCCATTACATGTGTTGCCTTCTGCTAATGCAACCTCATGCCCGTCCTTTCACCTCCTCCAAGAGATTTGTGTCTGAAATACATCTGCTCCCAGTTGAGGAAGTTTTGTTGGGTTCAGAGTTGGAATTGATGGGCCACTGAGGTGAATCAAAATGGGTCAAAGGCAGAAACACAGGGGGAGAAAGTGGAGCAGAGGTCTGACTGAGTGAATCCACAATGGATGGAAGTGGGCCAGGATTCACGCTGGTAAACAAATTTAAACACCATAAGCAAAGACTGTTTTCACCAAACTACAGCGAGATCTGATTCTAGTCTAAGCACCTGACAACAAAGCTCTGCTCACGTCTTTCTTTCCAAAAACTTTTAGGTTCTATTTTCATTTACATACAATCAGTTGAGTACAAGATGATGAAAATTCATCAAGTAACTAATTCTGATCTCTCAAGCTTCACACTTAATCAAATTTACACTTAATTAGTATTTTCCCCATGCAGTTTGTGTGTTTTGAGTATTTTACCAGTTGCCAATATTATTGATATGTGGCTATGATCCATTTACACTTTCTTTCCTTGTGTTTTGGCCCAAGATAGAAGGGCATGCTATCTTTGCTTTGCTTAATAATACATCCCACTGCGAGACAGGAGATAGACCATAGCTGAACATATGCCTAGATAACAGAAACAACCACGGGGAATATGTGGACATGGGCACATTATTAGTTTAGGACTAGCATCTAGGAACAGGGCCCTGGTACTTTGCACAGCCGAGAATGTGCACGTATGGACATACTGGTTTTGTCAGTCACCTCAGTGGTTTTTAACTGATTTGGATTGTCAAATTTAGCTGTGTTTTAATGTTGATAAATTGTAAGAAACGCCTATGAAACCCCACAAAGTTCCAAGCTATTTTAAGTTAGGTGTCACAGAACTTGACATTTTAATTCAGGAGAAATGGCTGGTAATGACAGGTAAGGATGCAAGTAACGTTACATTGCAACTTTTATACAGCAGGACCAGAGTGTCAACCAAAACATGGGCCCCTGTGACTCGTCAGCAGCATAAACTTTGGCCCAGAGTAAGCTCTCCTTTCCTTCTCCCTCAAGGAATCTGTAAAATGTCGTCGGTGATGTAATGTAGTTCATAATAAGCCCATTAAAGCTTTTCTCTGTGCTGATGGAAAACGCAGTGGCAATATGGACACCTCTGCTATTTATACCTCTCAAATCCTCATGCATATTCACACAGTGCAGAGATGGGGAAAGAGCAGGCAGACACTCTGACAAATAACTGCCTGGATCTCATTTCTTTTGGTGTCTAAGCTATTTCAGCAAACCGGGGCCTCCTTCACTCCTCACACTGTGACCGCCGCCTCATCCATTCTCAAGGTCCGCCTGCTCTCATTTGCTTTCAGTCAACATCAGCGAGGGGCGTGTGTGAGAGCGTTTATGTGAGTCTAGGAAGAGAAAATCAGAAATGCAAAAAGATGGACGAAGAAAGAAGGAATGTAACAGCTAGATATGATGGAAGAGGCTAGTCTGGTTTAGTCAGGGCACAACACCAAGTTATGCTTAAAATTGGTAGTAATCAGCCTTTTTACATGCCTTTGTTGTAATAATTCTGCTAGAGAGATTAGTATAGGTTAAAAAAACACAGGACACAATGCATATACATATAGCTATTAAACACAGAATAAGAGGAATAAAAGCTAACACTCCCCAAAAAAACTAAACTTGGACAGATAACTTTAGAATCTCGCTTCTAATTGAATTGCTTCTCAGAGATGATGTTTGGTGATGCCTAAAGGTCCAGCAGCAGCTCTGAAAACGGCGCGTTTCCAGGAGGTAAGTTTGAGGATGACATCATCATCCTATATTAGTAAATTGTTTGTATGGATCTGTGCACTTAAAACTGTCCCTAAATGTCGCTTTTCTAACTTCTAACTCCCCAGTGTTCAGGTTCTGATCCGAGTCATCTGGGTTTGGTGATTCTGTGGACAGACTGAAGCGTTACTGCACCGGTGTACATGAGGGATACTGGCATTAACCTGGGCACCGTTTGGAAAAGGTATGTTTGATAATGTGCTCGCGCTACCTCTGCACGCTGCATGTGACATCGCATCTCCATCCGTCTGACTGACCACACTTAGCTTAACTTGTCACATGAGGCTGAAGGGGCTGAATGTGTCCCCCTCTTACCCCCACCTGCCCTGCAGACATAATCCTGCCTAATTTTAGTGCAAAGAAATTCCATTTACAGACTGTCCTGCTTCCATTCCATCCCTAAAATAAACATTAAGCACTGAGCTTTATTGACCATATAGCGCAAGGGGTGATTAAGGACAAACATTGTACACTTTCATAGTTTTAAATAATACAAAATTGCATTTTTTTGGACATCTTTTTTCATTCCTATTGTATGATGAAAAAGGTGGTTATAAAAGATTTAAAATCTTTTTAGTGGAAAGAAGAAGAACTGCATGCCACTTTGGTTACCCTCAGAAAACAGGTAATAGGATAATCTATAGCGGTAGTGCACGCTGTGGCTGATATTACTGTCAGCACCTGAAGGAGGAGTCTGTCATTGTTTGTAAGCCACAGAGATCCAGATTTGTCCCCATGGAGGTTTTAACACCTCTGTGCTGCAGGTGGGCAGATGCAAGAAAAGACCAGAGCTAAAGAGCTGCATGTGCACCAAAATAAGACCACTCACACACACACACGCGCACACACACACACACACACACACACACACACAAGCTTTGATTGATTATACATATCCAAACCTAGAGGTCCTCATCCTAAATTTTAAGGATAGTTGTGGGGACTAAGCAAACCCACAAACATGGTTGAACCCCTCAGCCCTAGGTTTATTAGTTTATTATAGAAATACACAGAAACACACACACACACACACACACACACATACACACACAGAAACCTAAAGGCTGCAGAAGTGGCTTTGATCACTGAATCACTGGCAGTGATGACATGAACACATCTACCGGTTCCATTTAACCCACTTCCACTAAATCACACAAAAAAAGAAACCCTCAAACTCACCCCCCACCCCCCCAAAAAACATCAAAGTGGCGTAACAGCACAAGGCTACATTTAGCAAGCTGGCACGTTTACTTTGAAATGTGGCGTTGAGTGTGTCATTTTGGGACTGAAACTTCACATGTGACAATAAATTAAACAATAGTAGGAAAAAGCCTCGCCGAGGCTGTGCCATGATTTCAGATTTTGTTCACATAAAGCCAAAAGGTACGAAACACAGGAGTAAAAATCCCCGGTCGACAATGGCGCTACTTCATTGTCTTGGATGCTGAATGCGAGTGTCTCAGATCTCGTTGGCATCTTCCTCTGGCAGCTGCGTTCGCGCTCCTTTTTTTTTTTTTTTGTATTTTCATTGTGGATTGTTGTTTACTGGCTCCAGCGCGTTATATCAGTGCCTCTCTTTCCTCAAAAACACCTACTCATTTGAGTACTGATTCATTCCAAGCTAATTCACATTCCCGAGGGATTAGAGACATCTAATTTGGTGATATTTCTGTCATGCATACTTTGGATATAGCGCTCAAACAATCCCCCCCTCCCCTTTGCCACAAGCACAAAAACACAAAGCCACAAATACAGTGTGTGTAGTTATGGTGGTTGCCAAAGCAACTATAGACTGGTGTGTCTGAAAGAACCTCAGATATGTGTTAACTAACCCATAACGGTTGAGGGTGTGAATGGTGGTTAGTTCTGATCTAGTTTTCCTCCGGAGGGGTGACAGTGATGGATAGCTGCAGCCTCGCTACCAATAGGAGCCGCGAGTGGTCAGAGTGGGTCCCGATGCTCGGGTGGATGGGCGCTCCAGGAGAACCACTCTAAATTAAATCCTCTGAGGCTGCTGGGATGCTGCGACGCTCTCCACAAGCCCCACGCCCATTCTTACCCGCTGCCTCCAACCAGCCTGCACTTTTGTTCCTCAAGAACAAGTTTTTCTTCTTTAATTAATTCAGCCAAAAAGAAAAAAAAAAGTAATTAAACCTTTGCAGTTTGCCGACATACCTCGCCTGCCCCCACCTTCGGGAGACACAAAGGAAAGGTAGGGCGGCAAGAGGGGTCGAAAGAAATTAAGAACACTCAGTGCCAAATGACCGTCGGAAGCAAAACAATATTAGGCCCCTGAGTCAGTGGCCCTGCCTCCTAATAAAGGAATAACAAGAGCAGGCAGAGAGCTGAGCTGAATGCTCTGCGGTGGTGGTGCAGGGGGCATTGTTCAGCACGATGATGGAGGCTGCAGAGGTGGACGGCTCCAGCCACACGGCCCGCTCTTAATTTGCTGAGTGATGTTAAGACCTCAGGGGAGCGTGTTGTTCGGCCCCGAGGGGCAATAATGTACTTGGCAGCTTGTCCAGATCTCCACTGTGTTTAACTGCTTATGTGGATTTTTTTTTTTTTTTTCTTAATAGAGCCTCTCAACTATGTTTTCTACAGCACACACAAACACACAATGATTTGTTTATAAATTTTATGGTCAGCAGGGAGGTAAAATATTCACAATTTTTAAAACTGTCTGAAACAAACAACATTTAGTATTTTTTCAAATGAGTGAGGATTTCACTTCAATATCTCCAATCTCCATTGTGCATCCATATGATGCAGTTTTCTGCAATGTTGTCATAACAACCAGGGATGGGAGGTTAGAGTCAGGTACCATGCACCAGTTAAATATGCGTCACTGCTCACAAAAGAGTGGTGGACATAGAATCTGTTTATCTTGTTTGTAATTTGCTAAATTATAGGAATAAATATATATTCAAACGAACATATCATAGCGTTTTAACACTGTTAAAACGAATGCAGCATCAAATATGTTTAGTAGCCACTTCAGTTTTAGTGAAACATGGGTTTCAGTCATGTCAAAGCACTGAGAGCGTGATCAAACAATGTTTTAATGGGAAGTTTTTAAATTTAGGGCAGCTGATGTGGGGCCGACCTTCTCGAGGATTCCAAGCACGTCTGCTGGGTGTGGTCCTGAGACGTCTTCATGGTTTCTCAAGTAAAGCGAAAAGTTGGTTAAGCCCGCGTCTTTGAACTGTGATGTTGGGTCAGTCAACTGAGCCAGATATTTGCACAGCAAATATTTTAATCCCCAACTAATCACTTGGTGAGTCCAGCGGGTGGAAGTTTGTAGTGGGGGAGGAGGTGGCCTGCAGGAGGGAAGGAAAGGAGGGGGGCTTGTCGTTGTCATGGCCTTTCTGCCGCGTGTCTGGACACACCTTGTTGTCTAGGGTTGTTTTCTTTTCCTGCAGAACCTGAGCAAATTTTGCTAATAATGCTACACTAACAACAAGCCCCTGTATCACAAGCCAACCATCATCTTGCTTTTTCCAACTTGTTACCCATTAACAGAGGCACAACGCTATTAGCAAATCTGACTTCCGAGTCAAATCGAACACGCCACACAGACAAAAGACTGTAATTACCAATACTGTTTGACTCCATGATGTCATTGTGAAGCAGGAGGAGGAAATGAGTATCGTGAGTGTGTGTTTCTTTCATCTTAGCCATAAAGAATCTGCCCTCTAGAAGCCCCACTCGTTCTGCCGCGTGGATTACATTTCCTTTGAGTGAAAATGCTGTGCATGCACAGCTCGCTCTAAACATTTTTCAACTCATGCAAACAGAGCAACTCTCTCTCTCCTCTCTCTCTCTCTCTCTCTCTCTCTCTTTCTCTCTCTCTCTCTTTTTCTCTCTGTGGCAGATTCCTCTGCCGTTCGGTGACTCTTGGCATTTGCTTATTATCAGAGTATTCTTAATCATAGCCGAGACAGTGCCAGTAGAGAGATCGAGGCGCGAAAGACACGTCAAAACATCTTCAACCGTAAAGGACCAGACACCAAGCGTGATGGGCAAATTAGTCAGAGGCACTGCCTAAATGGATGGTGAGGGCACAGGGGGGAGAGATAGTGTGTGCATATATATGTGTGTATCTATGTATGTATGTATATATATACATTCAAATTAGTGAGGGAGCAGAAGAGAGAAAGAGAGGAACCTACTTCGTTTCACCATACAGCGGTGCCTCCTGTTCCCGGAGCACTTCGCCAGATCACATCCCACTAACTGATAGAGAAATAAATTAAGGAATGGCTGCTCAAAAAGATATGATTCTGAAGAAGATTTAAGGAGTGGAACTGATTGTGCATGTCTGATTCCTGCGCTTCAGAGTCCTCACCCGGGGGGCTTGGCTTTCAAAGCTAAGTGACTTGCACGGAGAAACACTCCATTAACAAAGTTCAGCTCTCCTGTGATCCCCCTTCCTCCACAGAAGACCTCTTCCAGCCTTTTTTTTTTAACCTAATGATGTTCTGCTTTATTGTAAAAGAAAACTGTACAGTAGAGGGCTGACTGAGGGGGATCCACCTCACTTGTTCTCACTTGAAACATTCGGCTGCCCATCTTTTCTGCCAGTTACAGTGACATGGCACAAAATTATGAACATAACTTTTAGCAGCGTAGCAGCATTCTGTTCCTCTTTTTATTCATTTTGAAAGGAGGAAGGGGTCAGCAGAGAGGCACTTCAGACAGAAAGAGAGAGACAGTGAGCTGGCAACATGGAGGAGGGCAGCCGCTTGGTCCCGAGTCCCAGGATTAGAGTCTTAGAGTCATGGGACCAAGCAGAGGCAGCACCATTACTTGTGAGTGGGAGAGCTCAAACCCAGTGACTCCTTCTGAAATCAGATGGAGGGAAAACTACTCCTTCCATCCAGAAAGAAAAGAGGATTGCAAAAGTGCAGCGTAATTAAGAGGTAGTGGGACGGAGAAGACGTTTTCATGGTTCGGTGTGCGTGTGTGTGTGTGTGTGTGTGTGTTGAACTGTAGTCAGGATGATTATGGAGGCCAGAAAAATGTCACTCATTATCATCGACCCTCTCAGACATGAGGATCTCCACTGCTGCATCATTTCCGTGTGTCGCATCATTCCTGCTCTGCTCGTGTCTATGTTGGAGCTCTTGACCGTTAACCTTGTTCTCCCGTCATTGCAGCAAAAGAAAAACACTTTCCTTTTTTTTTTTACTATGTTTGCGAGAAAAAAATGTGGAGTGAGAGCTAGGTGAGTGTGGATAATTGAGCAGACTGCACGCATGCAGCCCAGAGATAAGTAAAAGAGTCAGAAATGGAGTGTGATGCTGAGGCGAGGGCCGGGCCCTTTATTTGATGGAGAAAAGAGGAAAACGGAGAGGAGAGGAGGATGTCTCTGAGGAGGAGAGATAGACAGCAGCAGAGCGAGGGACTCACAGACAGAGAAGTGGAAAGATATGGATGGCAAGCAGCAATTACTGAGACTGAGGCACCGTGTGAACACAGCCAAGTGTGTGTGTGTGTAACAGTATGTGAGGATGAGGCAGGCACAGAGTGAGGAGCAGGGGAGGGGAGGAAGAGGGAGGATTGAGATCTCTGCCGCCCAGGCCCCTGCTGACTCTCATACAGGCAGATCAGAGGCTCATCATGTCAGCTCTGTTTGTGGAAATCCTCCCTCATCAAATGACAAATTTGCTACACGTTTACCTTTATCAGATCTGGGAAGAGAGAGAGAGAGAGAGAGAGAGAGAGAGAGAGAGAGAGAGAGAGAGAGAGAGAGAGAGAGAGAGCCAAGCAAGGGAGGAGAGTGTGGTGTGTGTGTGTATGTGTGTGTGTGTGAATATGTGTGCATGAATGCTTGTCTCTGTTGTCACTCCCATCTAGGGGCCAATTACCTACTCTTCTGAGAACAACACCGCCATCTCGGGCCTTTCATTCAGCCTCCCACCCTCGCTCTCGGAAACATCTGTCTCTGAATATGCAATGAGAGTATCGGTGAGAACACAGCCCGTCCTGCACACAGCTAATATTTGCTAACATCCAACCTGTCTGTTCTGCCTCTGCACTGTCGTGTCAGCTGCGAGAGCAGGCTGCCAGCCGTGCAGCCCGGAAAACCCTTTTCTCCTCCCCTCGTTACTGACACCAACATCTTCATCACGCACTTTTTACCTCTGAACTGGACTTAATTATCCAAATTTGAGCTTTATGCAGGCAGCTAAAATAAATACGCTGACCACACTTCTGCGTGTAATCTCTCATGTAGTCTGGCTTTCAGCAGCTAAGGAATCAGAAATGCATCTACACTCTCTTTATTTACCTTCAATAAAGCGGCAAAGATTCTGTATCTGGTGGTATTTTTCTAACTTTGGCTATTTACACAGAGGAAAAGCCTTAGATCAACAGAGAGATGTGGAGATTTGATTACAGCTGAGGGTTCTTGTGCTCGTGGAAAGTGGCGGCATTTAGAACGCTAATATTCTAATCCTCACAACACTTTCATTCTGATTATTTCATTTTATGTGTTAGTTTATTCAACAGAGACTGTTAAATAAATAGCAGGGCTAATTTGTGGCTGGAGGGCTAAAACAGCTACAGCGACCAAAATAGCACATGGGTTCAGAATAAAACAAGATCAAACACGTGCACACAAGAGTGCATGTGGTGATGTGTGAAGGGTGTGAGTGTTGTAAGCATGATCTGAATCTAAAGTGGACCAATTAGGAGCAAATTAATTTAATTATGAAATGTTGTGATAGAAGTTGCGGAGGGTCCTCGTGTCTTTTAGGACCTTTGGGTCAACAGTGCACGTGCAGCCTATGTGATAGGGCCCTTGTCCTGGCATCACCTGCTAGACCTGACAGATGTGCTCACTTCTAGTATTATTGTTTGGCTGAATTAGCCTGGACTAACACAGATCTGTTCAGTGAAAGTCTGATGTGTAGAAGGCTTCATCTGACGAGATATTACCTGATATCAGCAGTTAAAGCGGCGAAAAGGAAGAATTTTTTTCAGATTCAAGTGGTGGAACCAAGAAAACTGGTAATATTTCTTTATTAGGCGTTTCGACCCCAGTGATCCAAGGAGAAGGTGTGTGGAAATGTTCTATGTTTTTCTCTTATGGTCCTTCTGTCTGACCTTTATTTGCCTTTGGGAGGTTTTGGTAGCTGGCACTTCATGAATGACTGCGGGAATGACAGGAGAGAACAGCAACACTCGCGCTCCGCTGTCTGTCTCTGCTGAACGACGAAGATTAAAATGACAGAGAGAGGCAGATTATAGGAGAGTGCAGATTGACTTTGAGAGAGAGAGAGGAAGAGAGAGAGAGAATGAGAGAGCATTTGCATAATGTCCTTTACCACAGCAAGTCCCTGAGGCTAACCATGCTGGATAACAGAGGGCCAATACCCTTAATTCAATCTCTTTATTTTTTTCCCCTAATACTTCAAAAATTAATAATTCGTCCCCATTCCACCCACTGCCACCCCGACTCGTCCGCAAAACCACCGTGAGCATTGAGATGAGCTGCCTAAGTTTGTAAGTTTAACCCAAGAAATTGATGTGAGCAGGCCTCGAGGCAGACCTGCTAATGAAGGGATAGAGAGAGAAAGAAGAAAGTTAAAAGATGGTCTTTTATAAAGTAATTTAAGAAAATCCTGTTAGCTGGATCAAGTACAAGAGTATAATTTCTCAAAATGGGAAAGAGAGGAGCCTGCGTGCCTCTCCCGCACACTTAATAACAAAATTAAGGAGGTAAAGATAAAGAGGGGGAATCAATTAGGCCGAAGCCTGGTAAACAGCACCACGAGGGTGGCGTGGCCCAGGAAGGTGGGCTGGCGGGCGCGAGAGCGGCCCGGTGCCACACCGCCTCCCACACTGATGTCTGAGCTTCAGGACGGCCGGCACGCGCTTCTGCCACCGCCGCCAGGTAGCCGCACAGAAACATGTGGCGTGAATCACGTTTACCGCTCAGGTTCACGGGGACACGTGCACTTCTCAGCGGCAGAGAGCCGCCAAGTAGACAGCCTGTTAACCAACCAGTAAACACGGCGGAGATAAGAGGAGATTATCAAGCTGTCATTGTTCCAGAGGGGAGTCCTCAGTGGTGGTGACGGTGTGATGGAACTGGTGTTCAGAGGGTTCTAACACTGCGCCAGTGTTTTACCACCATACATTCTATATATTTCTGCAATATAATATCGTTGTACAAGACTGATCCACTGCAAGTTTACAGCCTTGTTCTCCTTCGATAAATACATGTACCAACATAAATAATTAAACTCTTAATTCTTTATAACTTTTTTTTTTAGATTTAAAAAATATTTGGAACCTTTAATATTAAAAAGGGCAATGTAAACGGTCATGTTTTTATAGTTATAAGAATAATAGAGAAAATTTACTTCAAAAAACAAAATCTAACAAAAGATTTTGCTTTAAACACGGCCAAAAATAAATTTGATTAACGCATTGGTGGAATGCCTTTTTTGAGCTAGTTTATAACAGTATTGTCATTTAAATACACTGTTTATTTTGAGAAATGCTATAATTATACTTGTCTGCAGTGTTTTGATATAATTCGATGAAAAAGGCTGTCCAAAGATAACAAAGCTGTTTAGTCTACCCTAAAATGCAACGGTGAAATATATTGGACGTTACCGTTAAAATCACGTAGAGCAGTAAATCTACCTCCCAGTGAACTGTGACCCTGTTGACCTTTTGTGCAGCGGCTCTCTTGTGTTTCACTCCTTCAGTAGATAAAAGTGAGGATGAATGCTCTCCACACACATCGAGCATCATTTGATTCACGCTCCCCTGGGTGTTTTGACGAGGAAATAATTGTACGTATTTGTATTTGTGTCTTTTTTACTGTGGCGCGCTCTGGGTAATTCTTAATACCTTCTAGAGATTATACGGTAACTCCCAAACTCCCATGATTATAATTAAGCCTGACTTGGTTAGAAAATGAGCAAATAGCAATTTGGTTTTGCGTCGTGTGAGGCAGCATCTCTGTGTGTTCCTCTGTCGCCACGAATCTTTAGATTTCAGAATATACTTTGCTTGGAAGAGAATGTTTATGCCTGTGTGTGTGTGTGTGTGTGTGTGTGTGTGTGTGTGTGTCAGGGGAAAGTGCTGCAGAGGAAAAGCATATATTGAGAAAGAAATGTTTGCTTAGGCATGGAGACTGCTATCATCCTCCTGGCAAAAAAAGAGGAGAAAAAAACAAACATTCTCCCATCCATTCTCTTTCTCCTCCTTATTCTCTATCTTGCACTTCCTCTGTTCGTCTCTCTCTCTCCCTCGCTCTTTCTGTATCACTTACAAAGGCAGCTGTTTCCTGCAAAATGAGGCCACATGCGGAAGGTATGCAAATGAAATCATCGCTCGTGGATTAGAATGGGACACCATATACCCTAAATCATGATTGTCAATCATGGCTGGGGATTAAGGGATATGGGCTCACAGACCTAAAAAAGCAACATTTCCCCCCTCAGGCAGATCCCCATTGTGAGGAGCTCTGAGGAAGAGAGGACTCTACGGGGAGGGAAGAGGAAGACTGGAGCACCAGTGCCCCCTTCTGTCTGATGCTCTCTGCACCATTTCATCATCAAATGGCAGCCAGTCTGAACAGAAATAGGCTGGCACACACACATATTTATTTCCATTCTGTGTCGCCGCGGGCAGAAAGCCTGATTAGACGAATGCACATGCTTTGGTGATGCAGTGTTTCATCTTCAGTGGAGAAGAGAGGGACCTCGCTTGTTTCTTTTGGCACGTGCACAGCCTTGGTGCAACATCAGTGGGTTAGGAGGGCCATGGGCCTCACAGACGTGACAAATGTTTGCGTTTGCCCCGTGAGTGAATGTGTTCCTGTATACATCAGAATCAATTTGCTCTTTAGACTGTCGCTGTGTGATCTTAATATGTAGCACATTCTCCACGCATGTGGATCTGGCAGCCGGTCGCGCAGGACGAGAAGAACATATCAGCCACAACGTGAGCAAAACCGGTGCGAATAATTTACCCTAGCCCCTACAGAGGAAGTAAGGGATGGTCACCAATGCAGGTGGTTGAAAAGGCTCAATAAATGGTGGATTCTAGTCTGCGCTGCTCACACAGACATGTTCTGTGGATGGTGTGTGCAGACCCTGGAGCCCACAGCTAGAGTGCCAGTCTGTTCCTGTGGAGCAGTCAAGCAGGCAAACCCAGCCAACAGAGTGCAAAGCCCAGGCAGAGGGCCAGGAAATAGCGTTGGAAAACACTCCAGTATGGCGGCTGATTATTAGAGAAGGCGGAGGGAAATTTGGAGCACTTTACTTCAGCATCACTACCAAAAAAAAGATGACGTTTTGTTTTTTTTTTCTTCGCTGCTCCAATCAGGCCGGTGTTTTACTGAGCGAACATCAGACCAGACGCTGATAATGAGACTAGAGAGCAAAGGAGGAGGAGATTTGGCAAGGTTCTTGTCCCGCACAGCGCCGCCCCAAACTGAAGGTGGCCCAGCACCTGTGCCATGTTGGCCTCAGCGAGCTGTGGGCAGGAGGTCAAGGCCAGGGCAACAGCTGCATCGCATCAGAGTGCCTGGACCTGTGCCCACAACCAGGAGGAGAATTTCTGGGAGAAAAAGATCGCTACGCTGCGCTCCATCTTCTTTGTGGCAGGTAGAAACAAACCCCTCAAACTGATCAGAGCCACCAGCTCAATAAAGAGCCAATCATTATGCATCATTAGGCCAAGATTTAGTTTAAACATGTTTAGCGGGAATTAAGCAAAGCTGTTGTTGACATGGATTGACTGCTGTAATGCTTTATTGTCAGTGCTCCAGGAGGCAGAGGGAGCCCCGGCCCGGTAGCGAGGATTTGTGGGATGTTGGAGGACTGGCCTCAGTGTGCAGGAGGAGTGGAGAAAACAGGCGATATGGTCAACGGTTTGGCAGAAAAGATGAAGAGAGAGAGTGTGTGTGTGTACCGAGACTGCAGGTAGGTACTGTGGTGATTGATTGGTGGAAGGAAAAGGGGTTTAAATGTAGTTAACCTGTAAATGTATGACACGCTAGTAATAGTGGAAAACAAACAAACAAAAACAAACCCACCTTAGGAGCAGTAGAACCAAAGGTGGAATCACGACAACGTGAACCATCGGTTCAACCACGTTTCCCCTCTCGTGTCCCGACGCAACGGTGTTTGCTGGCGTCTTGGTGCATCTGAATGTGCGCGCCAGAGCCGCTCAAACCGACGAATAAGAGCGTACAGTCTTATCCAGCTCTCCAGTGTTGACAGTGTTGCTAATCCCCTCCACCTGCTCAAACAACCGCCCCGGAAAAACACATCCCTCCCCCTCTCCTGCGCGCCCGTGCCGGGGGTCCCCCAGGGCCAGGCTGCACCTCTGCCTCCGTCTCCACGCCAGTTATCGTCCCTGGCCCGGCTCCGCTCCCCCAGCCCTTTCCTGCGCCGCGCACGTTAATCGCCGCAAAAATAAATAGTTTTCAAATGTTTGGAAAAGACCCACTGTTTGCATCAGGGCCTAACAAAATAATTTTTACAAGCTATCCAGTTGTGATTAGGGCTGAGAGAATTGAATTTATGTGGCATTGATAATATTAATATTAGCCTAATTAATTATGTTGTTTGAACTTGCGCAGTTTGTGTGTACCTTCTACACAACACTAACCAGCTGCAGCTGGAACTGAGCTCTCAGGCGTCTCTATCTCACCGGTTCTCCCCCAGTCCATGAATACTGCACACAATTCATCAACGCGTAGATATCTAATCCCCTCTGGCTCTGTTCACATTCTGAAGTCTAAGAAAGAACTTTACTCTGGTGGCAAGAATTCCCATGAATACTTGATGACTTCTACAAAATCCAAGGCTGTCTCGTCTCACTTTGAAAGTGACATTTGGCGAAGAGCCGCCCAAACTTTGCAATCGCGCCGCAGATTGATGAAGGATGTTCAAACCAGGGACGGCCATAAAACCAACGTCTGTTTTAATGATTGGCTAATCAAGGTAAACAGCAGTACAGAGGGAGCAGCTTTGAGTTCCAGGCACCGGGGACATGAGCCGCACAGTACGGCCAGTGAGAACCTCACATAAGCCTTGTGTGAAGAAGTCCCCTCCAGTTTGTTTCTCTAATCAGTGGAGGTCAACATCTCTATGTGCTCTGACCCGTAAACACTGCAGATCCAGCCAATAATGTCTTTGGACTTTGTGCACTGCTGGATGAGCAAGTGTTGATCTGTGCAATTACGGTGACATACGCTCGCTGACCCATCATCTGAGCCTGAGGAGGGACCACCCACACCTTCAGAGAGGTTCTCAGACCTAGTTACAGCTCAGCTCGCACTTCTCACTGATGGCCCGTTGACCTCTACTCTGTGGTCAGGAGTCAGAGGTGACGGAGGTGGTCATGTGTCTCTCTGAGCCAGACAAAGTTTGATCTGCTTGAAGAAGCTGTTGATCCCAGATTTCCCTGCGAATCGTCACGGAGGCCGTTCGGGCTACAGCGTGCAACTGCGGGCCTGGTGTCTGACAACCGGCTTTAACAGCAGCTTAAGGGAGTACTCCCGTGCACCACAGTAGTCACAGAATTTATATATTTGGCACATTTGAATTTTTTTTTCCTGTTTTTATAGAAGCGCGTAATTCCATGTTGTCCATTTACTTATTTACTCCCATTCCTCCAAACAATAGTCATGTGGATTGGTGGCGGGTTAATATATATATAAAACAAAAGAAATTAGAAGTCATTAGGTAATTAAATGTCTTAGAGATGAATGGATAAACAATGAATAAAAGGTAAAACGCACAATTTCCCTTATCGAAATAGCAGCAGCCTGTATCTCTATGATTACTAAAGCAATCCCAGTGAAGTGTGTGAGCTGGGAAATCGCCGATGCATTCTCAGAAACAGGGATGGTATCTCCAAAGTGCATCATCTCATTTTATCGCAGCACGGGTTGCATCATGGACGGCAGCGAGGGGCTGACTCGGTCATTAGCTGAAGTGGCGGCCCAGTCTGGCTGAACGGTAATCCACTCTGAGCTGGACGAAAGCGTGCAGGAGGTTTCGGTCCAGATTGGTGAGCTGCTCGCCTGAGCAGACCTGCTTCAGGTTGTCAGGGGCAACCACAAGGAGGTTACAAAGGGCGTGGAGTGTGTCAAAGAGCTGCAGCACCAGTGGGACCTGGAGGACACACAAACAGATAAAAGAAATAAACACTCCGAGGGCACTAATGAAAGAAAAAGACCAAAACACAGCCTTAACCTGAAGTGACCCAAGCACATGGTAAGCCATCATTTGTCCTGTGACCACTGTACGCTGGAGCTGAGCCCTGTCCACTCACCCTGAAGTCCTTGGCGCACCGTCGGTATTCGGCCACGTCACAGATGGCCAGCATGCCTCCCATGGAGCTGTAACTGTACTGCTGCAGGTGCTCGTGGATGAGTCGGTGGAAACGGACGCCCAGCTCTGTCAGCACCGTGTCCACGTTTTTGCCATCCATGGACTTCCGCACGTGCTCCACCTGCCGACTGACGTAGACGCAGACCTTGGAGCAGGCCTGGCGGGCGGGAGGAGGAGCGAGGAGTTAGGGAAACCATCGCGCTCCTGGTATGTAGCCCTGGAGTTCTTCTGTAACTTACTGTAGTGTACTGGATCATGACATTATTCTCATCTTCAGGTTTAAAATCCGTCTTTTTCTGCTCTGTTGCTAGGATGTACTTCATTTGCCCCACCATACAATTTATCGTTCTAGAAAAAGAAACAAAAAAAAGCAAAACAGTTCAAAGAGCACTTATTCCATGCTTTCCAGGTATTCAAATACACACTGACCTGTCAATTCCAGTGTCCAGCTTCACTTCCATCTGCTCAATCACCTCTTTCTTCTTGTGCAGGCACTCGGCCAACTTTGGGGATGAGCTGGAGCGTAAAGTTTTGGTGGCGTTAGAAGAGAATATTCTGAATTTTATACGTTTAAGGTTTAACCCAGGACCAACCTTATTAGAGGCATTAGCTGGTCGTGAAACTGTTTGTCAAACAAGTGGAAGATTGAGTTTGCCTGCTGAACCACATCCAGGAAGTACAGATTGGCGTTCTTGGCGTCTGATGAGGGAATCGCTGCAGATCAAAGAAAGAGAAAAAACATCCAGACAATAAACACGCTGGTAGGTGAAAACCTGAATCAATGTTACACTTAAACCAGAAAGGCAGTAAGATATGGTGACATCACTGTTTTTCTACTTCTTTGATTTAAATTACACCTTATACATTGAGCACTGGGAAATGAATAGACACACTTAGTTCCATAGTGGCTGGTGCTAAGCTAAGCTAAGCTTCCTCCTGTTTTCTGCAACATGCAGTGTGAACTGGAAAGAAAGAATCTGAAAGTTGACTTCCTTTTCCTCAGTTCTAACCTCTTTCAAAACAGTATTAATGGCTCTACAAGTGTGTGGTGTCCATAGCAACAACCATCACCTGGTCCTCCAGCGAGTAAAGGATTAGTGTGAACTCTAAACACCACCTGCAGTGTGTGTGTGTTTATCATTGCCACTACACAGTGGTCACAATTAAAGCGGTTACAGAGTGTTTAAAGTGTATAATACAGTTTTCAAAGAAAAAAAAACAAGAGTGTATGCAAATGTAAACTCCTGCCATTGCTGGTCATCAGAGACATACCTGAGAGGCCTATCTCCAGGGCGTAGTCAATGTGCTCCACGCAAAGATGCTCAACCAGCAGCAAGAAGATTGAGAAGGCATTTTTGGGCAGGTCCGACGGGTCCGAAAGCTGGAAAGGGAAAACACTGAACACTTTTAGCCCTGTGGGTTTGTAGTTTTTAAATTGCTCGTCTCAAAGCTTCCTGATGCAATCCTCACCCTGTGGCATCTCTCGAAGGCATGGCGGGTCTCCTGCAGCAGGTTGACAACCAACTCTGGCGACAGGAAGGTCTCCCCGTGGGTGTCGATGACAGGGCCGAGGGACAGGTTGGTGCGCTGTCTGATACGCTCCTTCAGCTCCTGGATACTGTAGAGACACACAGAATGTTTGATTATCTCAGCCTATCTTGTCCGTCACATGTGCTAAATGACTATCTGACCTGCCGGTGCCAATCGAGCGTTTCTGGTGATTCTTGGAGTCATAGTAGCGCTGCAATATCATAGCGCCTCGGTTACGTAGATATTCTTTCTCCATGTCAATGTAACTTTCTAGATACGTGGAAAATATGCTCTTTATCAGCTTGGACAAGAAAGTGTGTTTGTCTGAGCCCAAGTTGAACTCTGTCAATTTGGTGGCCAAGGCTGTGGTCCTGGAAAACACGCAGAAAACATGAAGTACAATGCTTGTGATAGTGCCAGAAGGTTAATAAACATGGTGGACAACTAGAATACCTGGTGTAAAGGTCATAGAGGTTCTTGAGGTACTGTTCTACATCTGAATGCCTGGTTCCATCCAGCCTGTCCTTAACATGGGACTAGGGAATCAAAGGCATCAGATTTGACTTGACAAATAATCAATCTACAAGTTCAATGTGCATTAACTTGTAGGTAAAAAAATCCTACCTGCAATTTGTTTTCAAAGATGTTCTGAATGAGCTTGGCCATAACCGTCTCTGGGCTGCTAAACACCTCGCCCACCTGTTTGTTGACCCTTTGACACAGGATCGCGGTGTCCTCGAACACATCGTTCCTCAGGTAGGCTCCCTAAACAGGCAGTTCACAAAATTAGGGCCTAGGCCGAAAAGAATGCCTTCCAACAACAGCAACACAATCTATTTAAAAAGAAAATCGGTTTTGAATACGTACTTCTTGACACTGCTTGATGTAGACGTCCACGCAGTGAGCATAGCCCTGAGAAGAAAACGGGCGGGTGTTAGTCAGAGCAACATCACTGGGGTGCAGAATCGGAGCAACATGACAAGATGTAAACTTTCATGATAGTAGGCATGCTCTACATTGGAGTATATCACACTCTAAACCTATAGGAGTGATGATTACATGTTAACTAGTCACCACATGCAGAAAACACTGATAATTCCAGGTTACCTTGAAATGCAGTAGAACAGCTGCCACCTCCCTCATGCGCCCAATCTCCCCCCTGCGCTGGGCAGCGGTAAACTCCTGGATTAACTGCCGCTCCAGGTCATGGTACTTACCTGAACAGAGCGACATACTGGATTATTTATGCTTATTATTGCATAACAGCCTTTGTAGCAACCTTCTGAGGGACACTACAGCAGACAATAGCTGTATTCATTTTCTTACTTGCAATTTTTGCCTTGACATCAGGAAATCTGTTGAAGGAACAGATTAGGTTATCAACAACATACCTTCCCCTTCTCTGACGCTGCTCTTGTCTCATGCCATAAAGGGGCCACTCACCTGTCAAATGGCAGCTCCTGAGCGATAAGGTGCAGCTTCTGAATAATATCAGCAGCCTCTTTAATCTGAGGGAGACACAGAAAATGTGTTGAGTTCATGTTTGGCAGAGCAGGTATATGAGTGATGGCCAACTTGGTAGAGATCTGGCAGGCTACCGGCAGCGCCAGCGCGAGGAGACCGTGACTTTAGCGCAGACGTGTTGAACGGACAGCTGATAACAGCCAGCCTGTGCTCACCTGGACACTGGCAGCGGCAGTCCTGACTTAGCAGCACATCCAACACTTTATTGGCATGCTTTTTCTGAATGGGCTATAATCCCACAGGAGTCTAAATCGCCTTCAATAATCTGTCCGGGAAGGGATATCTGTCTGAAAAAAGGGCCCTTTGGAGAAGCCCCCTCCCCTTACTCCCCATGACATACACACTGGCTGAAAAAGCCCCAGACCTACGAAAGGCCCACCGTCCGCAACTCCTCTGTTCCCGCAGATGCCTGCCTCAGCTAACATCATTACTCTGCTCCCGTGAGGAGGATCCAGCCTTTCTGCTCGGCGAAGGTTTTCTAAGTATCTGTCCCCCAGCTAAGATTAGCTAAATCCCATGTAAGTAATGTAGCCGTCTCCCTGCAGTCAGGGTTTAGCAGCACTTGTCTCCACGCTGGCGGCCCAACCCTCCCTTTCAGAAGGATTAGCAAAGCCATCCCCCTTCAGCTATTCACTTGCAGCTTTCCTCTTTCCCGTTCGTCTGGAGGTATGCTCAGGAAAAGGAATCTGGCCGTATATTTCTGCAGGCCTCTCTGGAAGCCCGGCTCCATCTCCGGCTCTCTGGGATTGACCCCAGACTGAGTGTTCTGCATGCACTAATGACGCCTGTACATCAGGAATTAGCCTGATGCATCTCAATCTCTCTGCTCCCCATTACAAAACTGTGAAATCAAACTTCTTATACATCAACACAGCGTCTCTGTGTGGGCAGCGACTAAGTAGAAGTTGGAATCCTGTCTTCCAGCTCGTCTGTTGTTGCCGCCCTAACGTGCACTATTTTGCCACAAGCTCTGAGCTGGTGTAATGTGACACAAAGCTGAGAACCAACCACAAATTCTGCTCACAGACAACTTTCTGTAAATGCAATTAGGGTTGACATGAGCACGTTGACATCCATGCTAGTCAATCAGACAGCTATTGTCAGGAAACAAACGGCGGTTTATTAATCCAAATTAGCCGAGGGATCCAACTAAAGGGATAAACTTGTCAAATTAATATGTATGGTTTACCTCGTAATCCTGTTCTTTCACACCTCAAGCAGTTTCACAACGGGGGGTCCTCAGCACAGGTCATACAAAGACAGATACACACACACACACACACACACACATGCACACACACCAGGATGCGTCATACTTACTTTGTCTGGATTGTTGAAGACGTCACTGCGCAGGTCTCCATCCAGGAACTCATTAAAGTATGTCATCAGGCGCTGAGCTTCCACAGCCCGCTGCCGAGGTGTGTTCACCCCCTCCAGCTGGTCACCAAGATGGCAAACCTTGGTTGCCACGTAGCTAATATGCTCATCCAGCTCTTGGAAATGTTGAAAGGCCACCTGACAAAAAAAAGGGCTTTAGTTATTACCGTGTGCCGTTATACTGCTTACATCAATACAGTGTTTTCTTACCAGTCTAACATCACCATGGGGATATAAATACACTCAGCACACTTTGAATTCGTCACACTTTGAATTCAACGCTAAACACACCTGGTTGCTTCTGTACAAGTCCTGCACTTTGTGTGCAAATTCCTTCGCCTCCCGCTGACACTGATGCTCCAGCTTCTCTACCTTCCGCTGTATCTTCTCATCCAACTGCTTCAGTTCTTCTATATGGTTTTCAAATTCCTCCAGCAACCTTTCAAAATAATAATAATATTATCAATACACACATGCCTTCTTTACTAAGACAGATAAAACTGGCAAAAAAAAAGTGTTAGTGTTGAAAAGTAGCTGCATTCGTGCAGTGAAATCTGTCCCACTGACCCAACTCTGATCATTATAGTGTGGTTTGTCACATTCCAGTTCCAGATGTTTAATGCCTGGGTCCCCACGCTTAAGAAGCTCTTAAAACTAGCAACTTTGTCAGCTCCGTTTTAAGTGCCACCAGGACTACAGTGCAAATGTTCTAAGTCAGCACTACATTTCACAGAGTAGGAAACATCCCAAAATGATGAGTGTATAATCTGTTGGCTAATTCCCTCAGCACTGGCTACAGCTTAAAGACATCTCCCATCCGTTCCCAATAGACACTCATTTGCTGGCTGGTGACTCACAGTGCGGGGGCCTCCACAGATAGGTTGTCTCTGACTCCTTGCTAAGAGCCTCCAACGAGGTGGTGGCAACACTTTAAGTGGGGGGACTTAGATAAGGCGGGATGGATCCATGGTATAGTTAAACTGTTATGGCATTTCTGCTCACAAGAAATAATTGAGTCCCCAAGTCTAAACATACAACAAGCGGAGAAGATTCCACCCCAAACCCCAAACATAAGTACAGAAGTTGCTAATTTTCTTCTTCACCATCAAAACACCAAATGATCACAGCAGAAATAATGAGGACTTAGTGAGTTTTACATTGACATTTGAAAAAAAAAAAAAATTCTAATTAATATTTACACAAATTTTGACTGGAAATACCACCATTTATATTAAAGCATTACATTTAAAAATGCCAGTAAATTAGGATGTAGACTTTGGAATCATATGCAGAATATAATGGGGGAAAAAAAATGTAAATGACATATTAACATAAGGCTTTTAAACAAAAACGAGCAGGTCAATATCGTATTAAAAAGAAACAGATCTGTTCAGAAACGCACAGTGTTAGCAAGAACCTCAGTAAGATACCGCTGTTTGCGTTATTTATATTTTTACAGATAATAACGGTTAACTGACAATCCCGGGTGCGATTTCCGATGGGATTTTATGCAGTAAAAAGGGGAAGTTTTACCTTTTGGGGTCAAACGCTTCAGCGCCTCCTTTAGAGCCTCCTCCAGGTGTCCTCCATGCCAACCGCTCGATGTATTCATCTGCATCGAACGGTTCCTAAGGAGGGGAGAAGAGGAACATTAGTCTACAGCATCACTAAAATCCTAAGCTATTTTAAAAATCCAAAATATCCAATACACTGAGCTAACGAGTGACATCATGATTGCAAACTATTACATTTTTTATTGCTTTTGTGATGTGCTTGGTGCACAACAGTCAAATAACATTTTCATCTCCCCAGGGACTCAGATAAAATACATTTATCCTAAAGTTTTTTTCCCCTGCAGTCAAAATGAAGTTTTCTCCGTTCATTCAGTATTACGTTTTTAATATAATTGCAGAATGAATGGAGAGACAGTACCGTTCAATTCGCTGTAATCATAGCAGCCTAGCTAACCTAACGGCTAACACAGCTGTCCGGAGCTGCACCATTTTACCTCGAACAGCTGAGCAGTTGTCGCCATGTTCAAGATTCAGCTGCTGGTGTGGTGAAAAGCAATTTAGAGAAAGAAGCTTAAATTCCGGAATGGCCCCGACTTCAACATGGATCTCGAGATTACATACAGTTTTGTCCTTTGTTGACAGCTAGCTGGTTAGCATTGAGCTTCCTGTATGGGTGGACAAGGGTGGGGCTAGATGCTCAAAAGTGCGCATGCGCACAGGTCGGCTGACTGGCGCTGACTGTCACGTGAAAAAACAACAGGAAGTGAACTACCGCAAGTCAAAGAACAGTATTAGCTTCCACGTGAAAATGAAAATTTAGAGGTTTAAACAGACAGAGCGTGTGTTATTGAGGACGGGCAAATGAGTCTACGCGCTTTGTGGGTGATTTCCCACGAGAAGGGAGAAAATGCATCTGTGCGGTTTTCCAGGTATATCCTAAAACGCCTCTACTTTGAACACACAATGGCACCAACTGATCACAGCAGCGCTCAGATTTTGCAAACCTTCAGTTGTGATTGCGCTGTATTTATTTGTGTCTCCCTTCACAGGAGGTTTGCTACTGCGGAGCACCGCGCAAAGAGCCTCGCAGGCTCCACATACACAGCGGTTCCAGAGGACGGCACCGTACTGCAGCTGCTGCTCACAGAACTGGGCCTTTCAGACCCAGACAAGCCCTATGTAGCTCTCAGAGATGATTGCCTTCACCGTCAGCAATCACCAGCCTTGGAGCTGCGTATTGACAGCCTTGAAAAGGGAGTTTTATGGCCAGTGTTGGCCATCACCCAAGGGCCTCTGATATTAGCTTGCCTGCCCCTCGTGGACGCTCCTGCTGAACCACGGCCCCCTCTCGCCAGTTTGCTGTCTGTCTCCCAGGGCCTTACGTTCCTGGCAGGTCTGCAGTCGTTTCTCCTGAGTCCTGGAGGTAAGCCCGATGGCGAAGTCATCGCCTCCCGCCTGGCCATGCTGCCCCAGGTGCTCCTGCAGGTTTGCCCCCTTGGTACGCCCCTCGATGTGCCACAGCCAGGCCCGCCTGCTGCAGCCACAGCGCCCGCTATTCTTGGTAATCAGAAACATCCAGCCTGGAAGACAGGGTTCCACCGCGGTCGAGCCGTGGTAAATGTGGCGCTGGTGGAGACCGTGCGATCCATGCAGTATGGCAAGCTAAGCAGACAGGACCTGTGGGACGTTTATGGCACCGTGACATGCAAAGTATGAGTACAGAGCACAAGTCACAGTTTGAGCTTTCCCATTTTCCTTGTTCTTATTTTTATTCAATTCTGTCATCAGTGTGAAGTTGAAGGTGTGCTCCCAAATGTGACCGTGACCCTCACCCTGCCCCAGAACGGTTCCCCGTTACAGGACATTCTCGTCCATCCTTGTGTCACCTCGGTGGACTCCAGTATTCTGACTTCTAACAGTGTAGATAATAATGATGGCTCAGCTTTTTCGGGGCCGTACAAGTTCCCTTTCTCTCCTCCTCTGGAGCCTTTTAGACTTTGCAGCTACACATCTCAGGTAAAAGTCCCACCCACACTTACACACCCCACAGCTGCTAATAATATAATGGCTTCTGTGACGTTTCACTAGGTTCCGGTTCCACCCATCCTCGGATCATATACCCTGAAGGAAGAAGAGAATCAGCTGCTTGTGTCAGTAACCCTTAAACTTCACGAGAGTGTAAAGAACAGTTTTGAGTACTGTGAAGCTCACCTGCCGTTCTTTAACAGGTAGGCAGCACCAGCAGACAAGTCCGAGGAAGTTGTGCACGTTTACCTTAGAGGAACTCTGTGTGTTTTGAGCAGAGATCAGATGGGAACTGTGGAGGTCAAAGTGAGCTCTGGACAAATAGATGTGTCAAAGGAGAAGAACCTGCTGCTGTGGGCCCTGGGTAAGAAAAAGTCAACTTGAAAGAATATCTGGAACGTATTAACGAATGGGTGAATGTCTCCTATATTTAGGACAAAAGTTCCCCAAATCTCGGGAGGTCACAATGGAAGGCAGGATCAGCTTTTCCGGGTCGGTGCCAGGGCCCACGGACCCCCTCTGCACCGAGCTCACAGCATATATCAAAGCAAGTTTAACCATTTCGAACAAATGACTCTGGTAACCTTTATATCAATAAGATTAACACTCTGGTTTTCTGTCTTGTAGTTATATTTCAAAGTGCCTGAAATGACGCTGTCTGGGTGCTGTTTGGACCAACATTCGGTGCAGGTTTATTCTGCCGCAAAACCACGGATCATCACCTGTAGGATCGCCACAAATTCTGCCTTGAATTCTTTATTTCAAGCATACATTATGTTTTCTCTTTTCTCTCTCTCTCTCCCAGCCCGAGAACTTGTCGCCAAAGACTACTTCATATGGAATTCAACAGGAAGAGCTCCAGTGTATACAGCACAGGTGTACCTGTAGCACACCTGTGTCTGTGGAACAGTGGGGAATATTTGGCAGATGGACGGAAAACAAGGCTTGGGGATCTACACCGAATATGCACCTTTTTATTTGTCTCTCTCATCATGGGAATGATTACAAATACAAAAGAATCTGTTCTATGTCTGAAACATTTACATGAAAATAATGTTTCGCAGTTTTGAAAATACAATTAAATAGATATATTTTTTATTAAAAGGGTGAAAACCACCCTGAATTCTCACTTCTTTTACCCCCCCCCTCCCACTGTAGACACAAGGACCACCCCTCGCTCTGACAGCCCACTTCAGTGACCCTCCGTCAGCCGGATAATGAGCAGCTGAGGCCTTGTCATCAGCTGTTGTGGGCTTGGAGGAGCAGGGAAGCTGGTCTTTGAATGGCCAGGTGGCTCTGGCCAGTGTCTCGGCTACAAAAGGCCCTTCTTTCTGAGCTGGCAGGAGCCCCTGGTCACTCCCCACCTCCTTTTGACCCTCAACCCCGCCCTGTCGACTAGTAGCTGGTTCAGATACACAGCCTCTCCAGGCAGGCTGTGATTGAGCGCTGACCCCCTGGCCCCTGAAGCAGAGTGTTCCATTCAGCCCACAGGACCTGGCTAATTGGTGAAAAGTCACATGGATGGAAGTGCTCGGGTCACGTCAGTGCTTTAACTCGATTAATGAGGAACCTTTAAGTTAATGAGTGATCCCTGTTTGTTTGTAGCATGAAAGTCTGGGTCGAGCAAACGTTTTCAATAACGCCATTTACCTCATCAATTCTTGCTCGGCCATTCGAGATTCGCTGAGGACTCTCCATTAAAGCCCCACTACAGCACATAAAGTTGCCTGAATCAGCAACTGGTGAAGGGTTAAATTGGAGAAGATTGTGCTCCACTGTTCCACAGCAGCCAGACTCCTCTGAGTGCCCTCATTGTCTGATGTTGGCCTTTCTTGCCCCCTCGCTGTTCCAAATGCTACATTCTCACGTGGATTTCCACTCTGAAGGCTGACCATGACCAATCCTCTGTCAATTGGAACCAATTGCTCACACGGCATCCTTCACCTTCTTTTTATGTAGCAGTATGGAGTGGCAGACACCGAGACCTCTCGTCTCTCCCCCCTCCGTCATGATTTGGCTTTACGGTCCAGTATGTGTGGCCACTGAACTGGAAATGTTTTTCTCTTAGAGAGTTGGGCCACTTTTCATTATACATAGTCTCTCAAGAGGTTGTTATTCTCGTTTCTTACTTGAAATCATTTAGATTTTCTATAACCTGCACAAAAACCCAGTAAAACCTCATACTGTCACCATCTGTTAAAATCTAATGTTGGCCAGAATAACCTTTTGCAAATATCTGTGTTTGTCAAGCTAAAATACCACATACCTTAAAATGAGTTGTATACATCTATTACACTGTTTGGACCTCAGTGAGCTCCAAGGGTCCAGGCTTGTGCTCCTTCAGCCCGATCATGACACCCAGTGGTGGAGTGCAACAAAGTTAACGGTGACTTCTCATTTTTCCTGTTGGATTCTTCTGGACCACAGCCAGGCATGCTGGCTGAGTTCCAGTCCAGCGGTTTGTACTGATCACAGCTAACTTAGAATGCTTGGAGTCCAGCCTGGGGCCTCAGGTGTTTGGTTGCCAGGTCTGCTCAGGGCTATTTACTGGGAATCATGAAAATGCAACTAGCCGTTTTGTGTAGATTATTGAGCAAATGAGGATCTCTGGACACAACCAGCGTGATTCCAAAAATGTTATTTTTACCAACCAAATACTTTGCCTCGAGGCTTATTTATATTTGCTTGGGATTGCTGTTCTAGGAGAGAGTGAGGCGCAGCAGGCCACAGCAGGACCAGGTCCAGAGCGGTGCAGCGGTGTCGCCTCTAGAGGGTGCTGTCGACCCACAAAGAGAAGAACAGCAGCTTCGCTTGTGCTGATGAGCTGCTGCCAAGACTCTTCTGAAAGTTTTCACCTAAAGACATGTGCTGGACATTGACCGTTTTGCTGTTGTTGGTTTTTTGTTTTGTTTTGTTTCGTTTGTTTTTCTTTGTGACACTGCATTAGGATACAGGAGACACATTTGGTGACACATTTGTGTTTGGATCAAATGCCTAAATGCTTATTGATAAATGAAGGATAAAGTAAAACGAAAATACATTCAGATTTTTTTTAGCCGTAGCACTGACCGTGCACGCCACCTTATGACCCTTCTCTAAACTGTGGTATGTGAGTTTCCCAGTGTTAATAAATTAGGTTAAGGGCGTGTGGATGAGAATGAATGTAAACAATTCTACACAAGTGATAGAAATCTACAGTGCATTGACCTCTCCTTCCCTATAACTCTGATACAGGCGTGCATTCAGCTCTTTATTTCCTGCCCTCTTCCCCCTCTTAAGCACTCATCAATACATTAGTTTCTCTTTGACACAGAGGTGTGATCCTGAATTATTGATGCTACAGATGCACTTCAGCTCTTCTCCTCCCGATCATCATCATTAACTCGAGTCATTGTGCCAGAGCATCCTGTTTGATGTGTTGTAGAAAACCGGTGGACACCCCCATCTCCCCCCTACAACACACATCAGATATGTTATTAGGTGTGGCTGCGGGTGCAGGAGGAGTCAGTAGTAATATTTTCTTGTCTTTTTTTATGACTGTTGGGTTTTGTCTGGTTGTGTGTGCAACTGATTTGAGCTACCAGCGGTTACGGTGCCCGAGGAGAGATAACGATGGGCCGACAACCAGACATAATGAGGCTAAAATCAGCTGCCAGTGTGTCAACATGTGTCTGCAGATGAGAATAGATGCTGGAGCAGATGGTGCTGGGTCATTTTATGGTGCTACCCTGAGTAAATGATGCTGCAATTGTTCATTTGTTTTGACTCACCCGAGACAGAACTTAAGACCCAAAACGGCAAATGAATGTTAGTTACGGAAAACAAATGTACCTGAAGGTATGGGAGGATTTGGTTCCTCTCTCAGTGGAGGTAAAGTTTTCTTCCTGTGTCCCAGAGACGGCGGTGGCTTTTCTGCGGTGACCGACAGTGCAGGGAGGGTCCACTGAGGTTTTGGCCGAGCACCTTCATCTCGTAGGTCATTCTGTGGAGTTACTCTGTGTGGTCCAGGTCTGGAGCCAGACAATCCCATGCTGCACCTACTTGTCCTGGAATCACAAATCTGCTTCTGCTTTCTTTTGTTTTAGTGCTTCTCCCGCCTTTGTAGGTTCCACCTCCTGTGAAACTATGGCTGCAGGGTCTCTGACCCAACTTATTTAGTCCTGCTTTTGCCCCCCAAAATATCTTTGAGTCCAGGCTGGAAATTCCATCATTTGACCTGCAACATCTCCAGCTAGTATGAAAATAAATGCTTTTCTTTTTCTTCTTTTTTGCAGCAGTTAGAGAAGCAAGCGCGCACTTCAAATTTTCATCTTCATACTTGTCTCTCTGATTATAACAAGCTTGGTTTCTATAGCAACTCTCCCCACAGGTTCCATCATAAGATATATAGTAATGCTTGAAGGAACTTAATTCCCGACAGTCCTCCCACAGAAAAGCATTTAAATGACATTTCCTTGGAAAAATATCATTTCTACATTGCTCAAATTTCCTCTGTTGTATATCATATAGTAAATATTTTTATTTATTCACCTACATAATGCGTCCCATTCAACTGGTATTTTTGGTAATACACCCCAAAAAATATCTTAAAGTACAATCTGTTTATTATATTTCCCTTTTTTGTTGCAGTCAGTGTATACAATAGTCAGGTGTAGGGTAAACGTTTGTTTTTATTTTAAAAAAAAAAAAAAAAGAGGCTGTACATCACACATACTATAACTTTCATGTCTTGTATTTAGTAGTACTCAGTAAGACTTAAAATAATATTCTTATTAATACAGCTTTAAACGAATCTAATACATGTAAGGTTGAGCTGAACTCGCCCTGCCAGTATAGATATTCACAGAATACAGTCTGCAGAGCAGGTCAGAAGGCAGCTCTTGTAGAAGAAGCTCTTTGTTAGGGTGCGTGCGAGGAACAGAACAAGCATGGCATGAAAATAAGTAACACCTTTTGGTTTAGATGGTACCTCAGTTCCCCATCCTGGAATAAAATAATGATGCAGATGCAGCTCCAGCTTAAAGTCCGTGTGGAGTGACCATCCCACCATGGGCTACGCGTCATGTCATGCCAAGGGAATAGAGACAGTGCCATTTGCGCGACTCCGGCTCCTGGTGTTAATGCTGGACTCCGTCAGCTCGTCACCGCGTTCCTCTGACTTCTTATCCGCGATGTTGGCCAGGAAGCGCAGCGTGAACCGAGTCCCACTCCTCCGGCAGCAGCAGCAGCAGGAAGCCCAGGCAGATGATGCAGGTGGCTGCCAGGCGCACCATGCTGAAGATCACCTCGTGTTTTAGAACATCCACGGCTGCAGAGGCCCAAAGAGAAGAAGAAACGAGGACAGAAATGAATTACATCAAGTAGAAACACCACAGGACAGTCCCTGCCGGCTGTAAGAAGATGAGCGTGGACAAACACAGCTTATTATAATGAGCGATCTACTTATCCCCTGTGTCCTTGTGCTCTTTACTGAAGGACAAAGGGTCATAACCTCCGGTCCTTGATACAGTCAATCAGTTAAGAAGAAGGCCTTGACAACCTCATCCTCATCAGGAGAACAGTCACAGCCACTGGTCACATGGGTGATTGATTAAATTGAGTTGTAAATGTGAAAAGGCCAACAGAGCTAATTTTTATAAGTCTTCCAAAACACGTGCCGTGATAAAATGTTCATGACCTTCAACATGTGGGGGTTGGTGCTGTGTGAAGGACCATACCTGCATTGCCAGGAACACTAAGCAGTGTTCCTATGGAGATGAGAATGGGATATGTCAGCACCACACCAACATGGACCAGGATGTTAAAGACTGGAGAAACATGGAGGACAGTAAAAACATACATATTTACTTTTAAATCAGTGGTTGATGCTCTGCTGTTAGTTACATGAAGGGCCAATTATCTTCTTCAATCTTCTGCAGGATTTTTTGTGCATGCTCACCCAGCCACAGTCCCGCCAGGCCACACATGTACCCCCACGGCAGTGACGACAGCGAGCCCCAGTGCTCCACCTTGGTGAAGTAGAGAATGAGCGGCACGCCAGAGATGAAGACGAGGTTGAAGACGCCCATGGTGGAGAGAAAGTGAGCCACCTCTCCAAGGTTGGCGCTGCCCAGAAACATCTTCAGCAGCACCTGGGTGAGAAGAATTCACACGCTTTTGCAAAACCAGTTACTTTTTTGGTATTGAACGGTTCACTCCAACCTTGTAGAGAGCTGATGTTGAAGCCGAACCTACAGCCAACGCCACGCCCACAAACGAATCACCATGGAAACCATCCGCATAAGCCATCATGACAATACCTGTGATGGCCATTATTGCCGCCACGATCTAAACAGAACAGTAAAAGACTATCTTTTTGGTTTGGGGAAAAGCAAATCTGTCAATAAATGGACATGAATCACTTTTCTCATACCCACCCGCACACCCATGAAGCGATCCTTGAGAACAATCCAGGACAGGAGAAAGACGAAGGCCTTGTGGCAGCAGTAGAGGGCTGACACGTCAGTGGCAGTCAGCTTCCTCAAGGCCAGGAGGTAAAGGTAGTTGGTCAGTGTCCACAGAATGGAGAAGGGCGCCGTCTTCTTCACGAAGAGCTTGAGAGTCATCCCGTCTTCTCCAAAGAGCCTGCTGCACTCTCTTGGAAAGATCACAGAGGGGTACAAGTCACGCCCGCCTGTCTTCACGGGAACAGGGTCTCTGCTTTCAGGAGCGCTCTGGCTTGACGGTAACATGCTAGTTGCTTAGTTTCCTGGTTCCTCATGGACAATCACGTCATTTTATGTTTTGTTTTTGCCCAGCATATTAAAAGCATCAAGGCCTCTGAGGATTGCTCGTAGAGCTATTACGGTAAGCCAATACTCACTTTAATGTCAGAGAATTGTTTTTTCCACCACTGTAGTGGTTAATGCAACATTAGCGACCACAACAGTTGAAATAGCTTTTACTGAAACACTGGAACGAAAGCATTTTCTTTTTTCTGGTGTTTACCTGAATTTCTGAATGGGCGTCTGTTTCTCCCGCGTGATGACAACATTCCCAGAGTAGTAGATAGGGAAAAACAGAATGTTCCAGTTGCTGCTGAACCATGAGATGAAGAAGGGGCATGAGAACGACTGGAAGGTCAGCTTAACCACTTGGGTGGTACCGACCCAGGAGGAGGACACGCACAGCACCATCAGCAGTCCCCCCAGCACCTTGACAGCACTGTTGGCACATGTCTGATAGGAGTGGCTTTCCCTGCTCGACTCGCTTCCAGGGGTCTCCGCATGCGACTCTGAGCCTTCCTCTCCTGAGAGAAAAAAGAAAACGCCTTACAATACAGTAACTTATCACATTTAAATTTTTTGGGGGGGTAATTCAAAAAAGTTTTTATATTTTTTACTGGTAATACGTACATCATTGCAATTGGTTATTATTATTTACTTAAACAGCTCTGGAGTTTTTAAGTTGAATCATTGCTCTAATATCAAATTCTTGTAAGTGCTACACGAGTGTGTGGTATTGTACTGTTTGGAGCTGGATAGAGTCCGCACCTTCTTGGCTGTAGCACAAGAGCCAATATTGAGGGAACGCCCCTGGATATCACAGGCGCCATTCTTGCTGTAACAGCGTTATTGTCAAAATGCATTGAAGCCGCACGTTTCATGAAAAATAAAACCTGACCCTACCCTAACCCTCACCCCCTCCATTATGAGTTAGCGCATGGTATTCCTGAGAAAGTCACAACAACCTTGATCTTGATCTAGATAGATAGATAGATAGATAGATAGATAGATAGATAGATAGATAGATAGATAGATAGATAGATAGATAGATAGATAGATAGATCACTTTTCCTCTCAACAGCTTAAGAATCAATTTACACCAGGTCAGGAATAAGAGATGACATGTGCAAGATGTCTGCTGCATGTGCACTTAACAAGCAGCACCACGGTTGCTGATCCTACAGCCATGCATGCCCTTTTGAGGGTTTCTCACTGTTACCTTCATGATTTTTCTCACGTCTGATTTTACTCCCTAGTTTCCCTTTTCAAAAAACTTACAGGAAGTAAGATGTTCTTTTAGCAGAAGAGAGAAACGGTTCTTAAAAGTACACAGTCCTAAATAATGTGTAAGACGTGGTCAGAGTTTAAGGTGAAGTAGATGGCAGTGAGGCTGTGTTGAGTCTGTGGTCTTCGTCAGCCATGGTATAAGTAGGTCACTGACGCCTGCCTGCTGAAACCATCCTGGACCATCAGTCACCTCTGCGGCTCACCTCTGCATTTAGATAATAACACCCCGCTGTTGTCAGTGGGTTTATCGAATTGTTTTCACATCTGCTGTTTAAAAGTCTTCAATCACAGCAGGAGCACTTAATCAAGCTAATGAGCCTGTTGGTTGCTCACCAAAAAGCTGAGACCTGAAATCGCTGCAAGAGTGAAAGGTCTCTTTTATCTGTTTACCTTTAAACCTTTACTGAAGCAGTAAATTGGAATGGTTTCTGTTTTACAGCCCTGACTGTAAAATCTGCAGGCCTTCAGTGTTGGGACACAGAGCGCTGTGACAGGTCCACCTAGTGCCTGTAGATCCTGAATCATAAAAGCAGCCTTTATGGTCATATTTTTGTGTTCTTTTGTTTGTTCTTGCAAAAAAAAGGTTGCAACTAACACAAAAAAACCTCATTACAGAGACAGTAAACAATTAAAATGCCTGATAGTAACAGTAAGGATATATTTCTTGAATTATGAATTAGAGCCCAATATAAGCAGCAAGGTTACAGAGTGATATAGAGTAACTCCAGAGGCTGGAGTTGCTCTAACAAATTTAACACAACTTTTGAAAATACTACTTTCTAACGATGAGATAGATGACTCACTCCCCATGTCTGGAGCCAAAAATTTGAAAGCACTGACATTGTGCTGTTCTATTAATCACCGCGCTGCACTTACTCCTTGGGACCATTAACACGGTTTCTTGTCTCCGTAAGACGCAGCCTCCAGCCCGAACCTCCCACTTCAATCCCGCCTCTGTTTTATCCCCACTGAACCAACACACCACCGATGGTGATGGTTGTTCAGTCCAGCATGAAGCGACTGCGGACCTGTGGGGTCAAACAGGGCTCTCTTTTTACCGGAACTAGGACAGACTGGTGACGAAGGCCAGATGACAGAAGGATGTCTGAGCAGAGCAGCTAGAAGCAACTGGACACGTGTCAGAAAGTTTTTTCCAACATGTGTGTTAATTGGATGTTTTAGGTGTTTGTGATGAGTGTGTCGAGCCCAGTTAACACTGTTTCGACTTTAGGGTCAGGCTAACACATGCACATACATGGGTGTATATAAATGGCGTCCTGAGCTCTGGCTGGTTGAGTTTACCTTCAGAGACGGGGCAGGTCAGGACCTGCGTGCTGTAGGAGCTGAGAGGAGCCACTCGCGCTGAGTGCTTCTTCATCCTCCACTGGGGGCACGAGACACTGTCCTTCGATGTGAAGTGTGCACACGCGCGTGTGTGTGTGTGTGTGCTGCACGCTCAGCAGCTCGTCCCGCTCCTTGTGTGCATCGTCACGCTCGTGGCTCCTCAGCTGCCTCTTCACGCTCTCCTCTGGCTGCCTTCTCCCTTAACTCTTGTGCCTCCTTCTGAACATCCAGTCGTGACTCTCTGCTCCTCTTCGGCTTCAGTGCTCTATCGCTGAGCTCTGGCCGTCTCGGTTCCCGTCCAGGCGGTGAAACAACTCGGCTGTGATGGTTTGGAGGAAGTGGAGTGAAGTGGAGTCCTCAGACTGTTGCACCGTCATGCCTGGATCCAAACGCCACCACTGTCTCCAAGGGAGACTGAGCTTCAAGTGTGTGTGGCATGGTGCAATCACTCTCATCTCGTTCTGTCCTCTACCTCCTCTTTTCTGCTTGTCTTTCTCTCTTCTCCCCTCCTCTTCTTCAGCTCGACAAATCAGCAGCTTTGTTTGGAAGGTAACCAAGCAGCCCCGGCTAATTATGCTGCGTTAGCTGACGCCCCTCCATCTCTCCTTCCTGCTCTCCTCAGTGTTCTACCTGACCAGACTCCTTCCACCCTTTCTCCCCTTTCCAGCACACGGCGG